>KN050224.1:12024-27626 GCA_000743315.1 Lignosus rhinocerotis TM02
GGGCGGGGGCGGGGCCGGAGACGCGGGGGGAGGTGCGCTGCTGCTGCTGGTGGTCTCCGGGTCGCGACGGCGAGTTATTCTTATTCTGTGCAAGAGCGAGAGTGTGATTAGTCAGCCTGGGTATTGGGGGGGGGAAGGGGAGGGGGTAATAAGGGTGAGAGGAGAGGAGAGATACGTGCCTGCACGGAGAGTGGCTGGAAGGAGCCCGAGCCCGAGCCCGAGCCCGAGCGTTGGATCTGGTGCTGGTGCGGTAATGAACCGCGGAAGAGGTCCTCTGTGCCATGTCAAGTGAAGGGCGGAAGGTGAGCACGTGACAGCGGGGTGGGGTCTCGAGAAGTAGTATGGTACTGACCCGGAAAGAGCTCGTTGAGGCTCGGGAGGCCCTGCGCGTCTTTCGCGGACGGTGCCGCGGGGAGGGGAGGGCGGGATGTCGCGGGGGGGTCGGAGCGTGTGGGGGGCATCGATGTCGGTCGTAGCGGCAGCTGAGGGTGTGCGAGATGAAGTATATACGTGTGGGGGGACAGTGGTTGGGAGGGCGTTATATATCCGGGAGGTGAGTAGTGCGGGAAGGCACGCTCGGGATGATCTACCGTATTATAGGAAGCCGGAGAGACGCCGTATGGGGACGAGAGAGGAACGCCGGATGTAAATAGAGGGAGATGAAGATCTTCCGTTCTGTCCGCCGCCGCCGCGCGCCAGAGCAGGAACTCGTCGCATATCGCATATCCAGTGCATTTCGCCAGAATGCCAAACACGGCGGACGCGTCGGACACGCACACGGGCATGGCGCTCATGTGGTCGGCGTAAGTGCGTTGGGTCGATGTTGACGTTAGAGTCCGTGTTCGGAATCAGCGCAGATGTGGTTGAGGCGAGTGTTGGGCTGCAGAATGCGTTGCAGCGATTATGGACACAGTTGTCTGATCAGCTGCACCATCTGCAGGGGGCCATTCGCGATGAAGATGACTTCCGATGGCCGGATCAGTGAGTCTACTATCCCTTCATTCATGTTGCACTTTGCTCGTTCCACCCCACCCAGCCATTGAGTATTTCCCCCTCGGGTTGAAACGTGTTTATAGTGTTTGTGGGATACAATGATCAGATCTGTAGCGAGTGCTTATTGTCTCCGCGGACGTGCGCCGACGAATGCGGAGAAGAGACACCCACGGGCGACGGATTCGCGCGCGTCTGCTCGGCGATGCGCACCCCAGCCATCGACATCGACGCTCGCTCGGAAACGAGCTCGGATGCCAGCGACGAACGCGAACGACTCGGCAAGGCCCAGCGCGCGCTCGTTGGCAATCCTCCCCTCCATCGCACACACGCTCTTCCCCGCACCGCCAGGTCCAGTCCCACCCGCGAAAGAGAGCGAAGGAGGTGCGTGTGTGCGCATGTGGTGGCACGTCGTATATCTGCCAGTACTGCACCCGCCTTCACTCGATATCCGGGGGGAGCTGAATACAATACAATACAATACAATTCAAAATACAATACAAAATACAATACAATGCACAGCTATCTGCATCGTCGCTCGCCTGCACAATGCACGGGGATCCGCGGTCTCCCTCCCGCTCACCTCAAGCTCAAGCTCTAGCTCTCCGCCGCCGGCCTGGCGTGCTCTTCCCACATCTGGCACCGTCCACCCACGGCGACGATCCGCACGCCCAGACCCGTCCACTCTCGCATCATCGCTCGCCCATCGACATCCCCCATGTCCAGACGTCCATATCTGGCCACCGTCCATAACAGTCCAGACGTCGACGTCCTCGAGCTCCGTCCATCCATACATACATCCCCCGCGTCCGACCCGCTCCCGCGCCCATGCACGGACGTCAACGCGTCGATGCGTCGATGCGTCGATGCCGATGCGTCGATGACCTCCATCTCGGTCCATCCTCCGCCATGCACGCTGCACGCTGCACGCTGGCGCCCCCCTCCTCATCCAATCCATCCCCTTGCATTCCCGCTGCTCTTCCCTCCTTCGCACCCTCCCTCCCTCCCTCGCTCCCTCGCTCCCTCGCTCCCTCATCCCCTCATCCCCTCATCCCCTCGCGCGCCGTGACAACTGTAACCGTGTTACCAGCCCCCTCCATTCCCCCGCCTCCATTCCCCGCATCCGCCCGCCCGCCCACACGCACGCACGCGGGGAATCGCGCCTGGGTCTGAACGTCCATCACTCGACCCTCGACCCTCGACGCGGAGACTCGACGCGGGGACTCTGTCTGTAGGTCGCGTCCGGCCATCGAGCGCGTCTCGTGTCTTGCGTCTGTGCACGGCGGTCGGAGGGGAGTACGTTCCACGTTCCACGTTCTACGTTCCACGCCCGCCCGCGCGCGAAAGGCCGAACGAACGGACGAACGGACGCTCGCTCGCTCGCTCGTCCACCGGGGGAACCAGCGTGGAGTAGAGCTTTGAACGCGAAAACGCGATCGCGAGGGCGATCGCGAGGGCGAGGGCGAGGGCGAAACGTACACGCGCACCGCGCGCGAGAGTCCGGGGCGCTGCGTCCGAGTCAGATCCACGTCTGCGTACGTATCCGTTATACCCCACTGGTTGCCACTTACTGCTTACTGTGCGATCCCATCCCATCCCATCCCATGCGCGCACTAGTACTCGTACTCGTACGCACAGCGGCGCGTGGCGGCAGATAAGTACCGTACCGTACACATCGCTGCGGAGTGCTAGTGAGCTCCAGGCTCCAGCCCGCCCGCCCGTGTACGGTCTATAGAGAAATAGAGAAATAGAGAAACAGAGAAGAGCAAGTCCGGGCAAGCGAGAAGAGACCGGGCGACTGACAATATTGACATCTGGCAGGGGGGGGGGGAGGCCTTGAGCGTGCGCGTGAGGAGCTACAGGGCATCCGCGTGAGGCCTTGAGGATCCAGCTTCTCCCGATCGGAGGAGAGGTGCGTTAACGTTGGCACCTGGCACCTGGCAGCTGGCAGCGGCTTTGGCAGTCGCGTTGTCATGACCAGAGAGAGGCCGGGACTCGGAGCTCGTACTCGGAGCTCGGAAGGGGACGGGGGGCGCGGGGGGAGTAGATGGGAGGATGGGAGTACTTGCCAGGACTAGTGGGCGAAAGGGGGAGGGGGGAGGGGCCCTTGTGAGACCGGTTACTGGTTAACGTTAACATCAACGTCAACGTTGGTGCGAGTCCTTAACTAGTGACCAGTGGGACGCGAGCACGAAACGAAACGAAACTGCGCAGGATCGTCGTCTGCCCAGACCCCAGCGCTCCAGCTGCAGACTCGGAGGCGGGCCCGGGCCCGGGGCTGTAGTATAGTATAGTGTTACTACGTATACCGTATACCGTGACTCGGACGTGCGTTCGCGTTCGCGCAGTGCACCATCCCGACCGACCGACCGACCGGTCGACCGACTGGCTTAGAGTCACAGTACTAGTACTAGTACGAGTGATAGCATGGTATACGTATACTAGTACGTACGTACGTACTGCGAGTACTAGCACGACGTCTCCGCGGACCCGACTCGACTCGGATACCCCAGACGATGACGCGAAGCCTGCTGAGGCGTGCCATCGGCCTCTCACCGGCATCCTGAGCCCCACCGTGAGCCTGGTGCCCAACTAGTGTGCACTACGCGTGCGCGTGCGCGTACTACGGCGTCCCATCGCCATCGGCGATCGAACGTTTCGAACGGTGAACATGTGCATGTGCATGTGCATGAACATCGACGTCGCCACATCGACACGCGTACGGTCGTACATTGAAATATTGACGTCGCGCTGTGACACGGCATCCAGACCAAGGCACCCGTACCGGCCCGGCCCGCGTCCTTGCGCATCCAGCTTAGTACTGAGTACATGCATGAACGTTGAAACGTTGAAACGTTGAACATTGCCACCGTAACCGACGCGGACGCAGGCGCGGGCGACTGATTCATTCATGTTCGAGCGTTCGAACGTTCGAACGTTCAATGTTTCAATATCGATATCGATATCGATAGTGACGACAGCTTGATGTACAATGCCTTGGTGCTTGGTACTCGGTACTCGGATTTGATGAGGAGGTGCACACATACTATGTATGTATGGCCCATGTGCGACCCGTGATCGCTGCGTCGACTACTTACTGTGTCACCAGTCACCAGTCAGTGGCGGTCAGCGGTCAGCGTGCGCACTGGCAGCCTAGGCTAGCGTGCACTAGCAAAGTCCCGCCGGATCGGGATCGTGCTGCACCCGGTGCTGGTGGTGCTGGTGGTGCTGATGGGACTCTTGTAGCTTGGGAGCAGTGGTGGCCATGGCCCATGGGTTAGCCAGGCGCCCTGCCAGAGGAAACACGTCTCTGCACCGAATATTGAATACTGAAATGTTCAGGTTGAGTGTCGGATAGTGACTAGTGAAGATTGACGACTCGCCATGATGTGTACCTCGCGGGCGACTCGCGGTCCTTGGTCCTCGGAACTTGAAAGCTTGAACTGGGCACTCGGAACTCGGAACTCGGAACTTGGAACTCGGAACTTGGAACTTCTTGGAACTTGGAACTTGGGATTTGGAATTTGGAACGTGAACACTGGCACGCCACACCGGCATGACAACCACACGCCACGCGACAGACACTAGTACTACTAGTAGCACCAGTCCTGCGACGACCTCTACACTGCAGGGCAGGAGATTGGGCTGATATGAGAGTCAGATACGACGGGGGGGGGGGGGGGGGGGCATCCCCGTATATGTTGGCATCTCGACAGTTCAACGGTTCGACGGTTCGACAGTTCGACGGCGACGATGAAGATCTGAAGCTGAAGCTGAAGCTTGAAGACCTGACTAGGACTGACTGGCGAACCGGTGATCGACCGACCGACTGGGGCACACAATTATACTGGTGTCCGAGTCTGTGTCCGAGTCCGAGTCCGAGGTCCGAGTCCGAGTCCAGGTTCGAGGGTGAGGGTTTGAGGGTTTGCGTGCGAGTTTGGGGTTCTGACTCCTGAGCGCGAGCGCGAGCGCAAGTGCCGAAACAACTGTGGTTGGAGTGACTGCAGTACTTACTGACAGCGCGGAGGAGGGGGGGAGCGGGGTGTATGTTTACGCCGCTACGCATTACGCGATACGCGTTATGTTTCGAATCCACAGCCTGCGCGGTTATGTTCCGAGTCCACAGCCCAGTGCGCGTACTAGTAGTACTGCGATCATGGTGCGCTTGCGTGCCACCGTTCACCGTTCACCGTTCACAAGCCCGGTGTCTGCCAGTGAGCTTTGGAACGTGGTAAGTTTACAGTACGGGGTGTGTAGCAGTATGTTTACATTACCTCAGCTCCGAGTCTGCGGTCCCGGACTCGGACTTGCACTGGTCGTGCGCTCACAGTGTCACAGTGGTCGTTGTTGTTCTCTGTTTGCCACTGCCATCAGGCTTGGCCAAAGTGAGCACGTTGATGGGGTTGATGGGGATGGGTGCATCCGTACGTTGTGATACATACATACATACATACATACATACATACATACATACTCAACAGACTCAACACATGTACTACTATACCATCCCATCCCATCGCCAGATCACCGCCGTGCCCAATGACGTCTGCCCTGCCAGTGCCCGGATGTCCCCTCCCCGTTCTTGGCGCTCGCTTGCGCGGCGGCGGTGAGTTACAGTGTGTGTTCATGTCATGTACATACATAGTATGAGTGTACATACTGTGTAAGGGACGGACGCTCGTGTCACAGACTCACAGTGTGTTCTGTGCGTCATGCGTTGGATTCGGAGCGCGTATGGAGCTCCCAGACGCCCCAACACGGAGTGGAGAGTGGGGGTGGAGAGTGGGGAGTGTGCGGATGCGGATGCGGATGTGGACGTCACGGTGGATCATGCCGTTCAAGTTGTAGCGACCTGTCCTTCAAGCTTTCAAGCTTCAAGCTTTCAAGTGTGACTAGTGCTGCAGCGTCCCGGATGACTGCACGTCCGCACTGGTCGGCCCGATTGTCCAATTTTCTCGATGAACGAGGTTACGATTGCCAGCGTGCGGGAGGAGGAGGATCGTGGAGGATCCGCGGACTCTCGGGAGAACTATGGAAGGTACCTGGCAGCACCAGGAACCTGAAGCTTGAAGCTTGAAGGTTGAAGGCCGAAGCCGAGCGCAGATGGGGATGGGGATGGAGATGGAGATGGAGATGGAGATGGAGCCTCTGGCTCTTCCGAACGCTGCACGCTGCATGCGTTGCCACGTCAAACTCTGGAGGTGACTAGTGCCAGTGAATGCTCCTGCTTCGGCCATGGGCCAGACTCGGGGTGACTCGGACGGTCTACGTGCAAGGCTGCTACAGCATTGAGCAAAGTTCGAGGGCTCCACAGCCCGAGGCCCGAGGCCTGAGGCCTTCGCGCTGAGCGCTGGGGAGGTTCTGGTTTGGATTTGCGGTGGGCAGGTACGGGTGTACATACAGTGTACGTACAGTACTAGTGTATGCTGCATCCGGTGAGCTGGAGATCCGGCGGGCGCACGGCATGTACGTATACGTACATACAATACGTACAGTACGCTGCTGCTGAGATCTTCGAGTCGATTGAGGGGAGGATCCGGAGACGCGACGAGCGCTAGCTATAGGACATCATCTGGTATATGTACCTGGTTGCTGTACTTGGCAATTTTGATGGGCGATGGCATGCAAGTATGTACTAGTATGATGCGCCGCCGCCCTGTGCCCGGCCGGGGTGAGTCGGCAAGTACGAAGAGAGCTGATGTCGCCGACGGTGATGGAGCGTCGTGGCATGCCTCTATATATGTAGATCTAGAGAGCGCGGAGTACTTCCGGACGTGGGCGAGTCTGTCGTGTGCATGTGAAAAGTATGTACGTTCTCGCGGGCCTCGCTGATCAGTATTCAGTACTCAGTATTCAGTGATCGTTTCGCGATGATGATGAGCTTGAGGCGACGGGCTGAGGGGGGATAACTGGGGATAAGTACATGTGTATGTACACTCAACCGCGGCGGGTGCGTAGGCGGTGAGAAGAGACAGTACTAGTACATGGCGATCCTCCGGACGGTAACGTTAACCGGTAACCGGGCGGGATTGGGGATCTGAGTTTGATCGCGCGCCCCACGCGACTCTAATTGATTTGCGTGACGCGTCTTGCTTTCTCTGCGTCCAGTGCATCCGCCCTGCAGCCTGAGCTTCTCTATGTAAGACTTGAGTCAGTGCGACTGGTGAGGTGTATCCTGCCGATCACGAAGGTCTTGGGCTGTTGATTAGGAGTGGGATTGTCTATCTGGGCTGCGATCGTCATATTCCCTCGAGCTCAAGGCTCGCCCTGGCCAGCGCGTCGGGCGTCAGGCGTGGGTGAGCGTGGGGCAGATAAAGTACTGTTACCGATGATGCGCAACACCTCCCGAGCGCCGAGGGCGGGCCTGGTCGGGCGTGAGTGCTAGTGATCTGATTGATATACATATGTGATCAGCCTCGTATACATCTTTCAAGTGTGACTAGTGCTGCAGCGTCCCGGATGACTGCACGTCCGCACTGGTCGGCCCGATTGTCCAATTTTCTCGATGAACGAGGTTACGATTGCCAGCGCGCGAGAGGAGGATCGTGCAGGATCCGCGGACTCTCGGGAGAACTATGGAAGGTAGCTGGCAGCACCAGGAACCTGAAGCTTGAAGCTTGAAGGCCGAAGCCGAGCGCAGATGGGGATGGAGCCTCTGGCTCTTCCGAACGCTGCACGCTGCATGCGTTGCCACGTCAAACTCTGGAGGTGACTAGTGCCAGTGACTGCTCCTGCTTCGGCCATGGGCCAGACTCGGGGTGACTCGGACGGTCTACGTGCAAGGCTGCTACAGCATTGAGCAAAGTTCGAGGGCTCCACAGCCCGAGGCCTGAGGCCTGAGGCCTTCGCGCTGAGCGCTGGGGAGGTTCTGGTTTGGATTTGCGGTGGGCAGGTACGGGCGTACATACAGTGTACGTACAGTACTAGTGTATGCTGCATCCGGTGAGCTGGAGATCCGGCGGGCGCACGGCATGTACGTATACGTACATACAATACGTACAGTACGCTGCTGCTGAGATCTTCGAGTCGATTGAGGGGAGGATCCGGAGACGCGACGAGCGCTAGCTATAGGACATCATCTGGTATATGTACCTGGTTGCTGTACTTGGCAATTTTGATGGCGATGGCATGCAAGTACTAGTATGATGCGCCGCCGCCCTGTGCCCGGCCGGGGTGAGTCGGCAAGTACGAAGAGAGCTGATGTCGCCGACGGTGATGGAGCGTCGTGGCATGCCTCTAGATCTATGTAGATCTAGAGAGCGCGGAGTACTTCCGGACGTGGGCGAGTCTGTCGTGTGCATGTGAAAAGTATGTACGTTCTCGCGGGCCTCGCTGATCAGTATTCAGTACTCAGTATTCAGTGATCGTTTCGCGATGATGATGAGCTTGAGGCGACGGGCTGAGGGGGGATAACTGGGGATAAGTACATGTGTATGTACACTCAACCGCGGCGGGTGCGTAGGCGGTGAGAAGAGACAGTACTAGTACATGGCGATCCTCCGGACGGTAACGTTAACCGGTAACCGGGCGAAGGATAGGTGCTTCGTTCATCATTGATTGGGCGCTGGCTGAGAGTTGACGTCTGGCCTTCCGTCGTTCGTCTGTTTATTACTGGGGAAAAAGCTCGAGAGTCTGGCTTGACGGAGACTTGAGTCAGTGCGACTGGTGAGGTGCATCCTGCCGATCACGAAGGTCTTGGGCTGTTGATAAGGAGTGGGAATGTCTATCTGGGCTGCGATCGTCATATTCCCTCGAGCTCAAGGCTCGCCCTGGCCAGCACGTCGGGCGTCAGGCGTGGGTGAGCGTGGGGCAGATAAAGTACTGTTACCGATGAAGCGATGATGAGCAACACCTCCCGAGCGCCGAGGGCGGGCCTGGTCGGGCGTGAGTGCTAGTGATCTGATTGATATACATATGTGATCAGCCTCGTATACACACGTTGCACAGATGTCCTGGGGAGCCGGGCAATCCCTGGCTAAGTGGCCGTCAAAGGACTGGCACTTCATGCAGCGGGTGGGTTCCTCCACCTCCCGGCGCACCAAGACTCCTCGACCCGCCAGGCGCAGACCCTTGAGGGCGAGATTGGCCTGCTCGATGCCTGCCATGGTAAGCATGAGATAGGCCGAGCGCTGACCTTGACGCCTGCGCTCGATAGGCTTAATCCAGTCTGCCTGCTCTATTGCTCCCTTGGAAAGCCCGTTGCTAATCTCCACCTCGCGTAGGGCGTCGGGGTCTTTCGGGTCGAAGTCGACTGGCACCCGCTCAGCGACGAGCTTGTAGGTTCGTTCGACCAAGTGTGCTTGCATCCCCATCCTCCGCGCGAAGGCCGTGGCGACGTGTGGGCGGAGGATCCAGCGAGCCGTTTCGGTGTTGGATGCCGTGAAGACGACGTCTCCGCGTTTCAGTATGCTGGCCTTCTCAAAGTTGGCATCCTTCGGTGGGGTCAGTCCCCCTTGGGCCAGGTCCGTGAGAGCGTCGCGAGCCCTCTGTAGGGCCTTGCCGTCGGTGAGGTTGACTCCCTGCTCGTCCTTGATAGCGGCTCCTCGTATCAGAATCTGCCGCCGGAGCAGTTCCGCAAGGGTGATCGCCCGCCTCGTTCGCGCCGGGGCATTCTCCGGAGTGAGCGGGGGGTTGTGCTGTGTGGAGGTGACGGGGTTAGCTAGCGGTGGCCACGTACGTTGCGCCTCCTCCCTGGCCCCAGTGAGAGCAGCTTCCGCTTCGCGCAACGCGTTCGTCGCCTCCTGCATCCCTGCCCTCACCTCCTCTAGGTCGTCCGATAGCTTCGCCACCTCCGCCTCAACCTTCATAGTATGCTCATCTAGACGCATTACAATCTGTTGCTCAATCCTTTCTGCTGCTACCTTGGCCAGCCCGTCCGTCAGCTGTTGGTCCAGGACCGCTTTGGCCAGCTGTGCAAAGGCGATAAGTCCCGTCCTTGCTAGCTCAGCCGCTGGGGCTGCAGCCGCGAAGTGGAGGAGGCCTGAGATGAGGACGGCACCTGATACCGCAGCTTGCCCTTTGGGGATGAGTGTGTGCTTCTGTGAGAAGGCTACCGCAGTGTCGAGGTCAGCTACATGAGCTTCCAAATCCCTAAACAGTACCTGAGTGGGCCTGAGTGCTGATTTCTTCCTGTGGGTGGTGGATGCTGGTGATGTGCTGGCAGTAGCGCCGGAGTTTCGTAGGACACGCTGGTCCTGGTCCGCCATTGCTCTAGTAACACGTTGGTTAATGATGTCTAATGGTGTCATTGCTAGGTCCTTCTAGTATTGCTCTAGAGTAGGCTTAAACACCAGTGAGCTCAGAAGTGCCGCACGCTGCTGTCCCCCCCTGGTAGAACAGAGTGTGGGAAAAAACGAGATGCTGGTGGTAGAGCGTCAAGAGGGGTCCTCAAGCCATGGGTTTAGAAAGATAGATGGGCATCATTGCATCAATGGCAGTATGTCTCTGGCATGTGTCAGACTCACCGTAGTGTCAGGTTCAGATGGCAGGTTGTGAGCCTTCTTCTGTGCTCCCCTCGACGGTCGATTAGTATGACGTGAGCGTGTGTGCTTTCGACCTCGAGACGCTGGAACATGGCTGGCCTTGTTGGGGCGCATCATCGGGATTCGGAGGTGTCGGCATTGGGCATTGAACGGGCGCGTTGCCAGTACTTGGTAGCACGCCTCACGCAGCCTCGCGGCGGAATCGGAAACGGAAACGGAAACGGCCTTCTGTGACGCGTTGAAGCTTTGGGGCTATATTGCTTGGCTGTTCCGGTTCCGGTTTCGATTTCGATTTCGATTTTTACGTTCTGCGCGACGGCCGCTGGCTGGTCATGGTGAGGGTGAGCCCCCCCGCGGTGTTGTCGATGTCGATGTCAATGACGATGACGATGGCGATATCGGCCACCCGGGGCCGTCGAGGGCTCGGGCTCGGGCTCAGGCGGGGCGACGGACGCCAAATTAAATGTCGGAGGCCGTCGACGCGGAAGGAGCTCAGAGCTCAGAGCTGCCATGATGCGCATGCGCACAGTACTTATGCAGCGGGCGCGCCTGGACTCGGAGGCCTGGAGGCTGGGAGGCTGGTGGGTGCAGGAACACTGGCAGATCTAGAGCTGGGGCGTTGGATTGACTGTCGGATATCGGGGTTGACGCGGTTGCAGCGCTAGCTTGTGCTACATATATAGTTGCCCGGGGTTGGGTGCTTGGGTGCTTGAGTGATTGAGTGATTGAGTGATTGAGAGATTGAGTGCTTGAGTGCTTGAGTTGGCGAGTGAGCGCGTCCGCGTCCGCGTCGTTATCATTATCATTATCATTGTCATTGTCATTGTCATTGTCAATTGCACACTGCACACTGCACACTACATACTATCAACTTTATATATGACACACGCTGGAAGCTGGTCAGCCTGATCCAGGCCGCTACGGACTTGGCCAGTGCACGAGCCGGTGCGACCGTCTTCGGCCCGAGAGGCGTGGACGCACGAGCGCACGAGGGGACACACTGTAGTAGTACGCTGTTCCAATTCGAATTCACGTCCGACGTCCAACATTCGACGTTCAACGCTCAACGTTCAACGTCCGACGCTCAGCACACAGCAAACAGTTTGGCGACATGTCTGTACACGCAAACATCCATACATAGCATAGCCCAAGGCTCGCGAGTCCGAGCAGACTCAGACCTCAGACTCGCAGGCGGACCCGTGGTCCATGATGCATGGACAGGCAGGTCTGGCGCCGCCTGAACTTGGTGTGATGCCCGGATGGCGCGGCGCAGACGTACGGTATACGCGTATACGTATCTACCATGTATATCGACGCTGTCACCCTGTAGGTATGCGATATTCGACAGAGGCCTGGCCAGAACTTGAAGTCACGGTCGACGTCGGATCCGGCCCGGGCAAGTAGTAACTTCGTGACATGTGAGCGGGCGACTACCAGTCACTCGTCACTAGGCACTAGGCACTCGTCACTAGGCACTATAGAGGACTAAGTACTTGGGCCTTGACAGGCGTTCGTTCCGTCGACATCGGTGGAATGGCGGGCGAGGATCCCGGTCGGGTGCTGTCAGGGAGGAGAACGCACGAACGCAAGAAGGGAGAACGAGGGGGATCATGCATCGTGCACATGTGGTGTGTGGCGTGCGCGTCTGGCGCGTATACGTACAGCACGGAGTACTGAGTGCCAGTGGGAAGCTTGGATGTCGCTAGCTACTTGGTGCCAAGTACTGAGAGTACTGAGTACTGCAGCAGGCGGCGATGGATCGTGTGCACGGGTTCCAAAGTCCACACACGTTCAAACGTGCATCGAGCGCTTTCGAGGACGAGGGATGTCGACGACGCTGAAGCTGATCTCGGTGAGGGCAAAGCGACTGCGAGCGCGAGTGGGTGGGGACACGCCGGGATGGTCGATACTAGTCGGCGACTTGGTCACGATGCGTGATGCATGATGGACCGGGCCATACGTTGGGGAGCGAGGAGCCCCAGCGAGGGGCGAGGGACGAGAGCTGGAGGCGACGTCGCGTCCGGTCACCGGAGACCTCTCGATCACAGGATGTCGATGAAGGCCGAAAACGGACTGGGGGGGAGCCGAGTAGCAGTGGCGACGATGGACAGACGATGTCGATGATTTCCTGGAAGGATCGCCGGTGGACGGGACCCTGGGACGCGCCTTCTGCGTTGGTCCGGATTGGCTGCGATTGGGGGGGATGAACGTTAACGTTTGAACGCGAACGCGTGAACAGCGGACGATCAAGGGCGTACTTACGCGTTTGTACTCGCAGCTGGTATCACGTTCATGCTAATCCGCGATGCATTGCCCGTGAGTAGTGCTAGTGATGCGTGATGTCTGCGTGGGGGTGCCAGCTATAGTCGCTATCAGGGCGAGAACGCAAGACGGTCGATCGATGGAGGCCGTCGGCGTCTTTGCCCACATGCATGGTGGTGAAGCCCGGAAACGGTGATCGCCCTCCCAGGCATGTCAAAAGCGGGGGCTTGGCTGCCATATGTACGGGGCCTGGTGTGCGCACTACGTCCCCCCTGCCCCCTCGGGATCCTCTCCCGTTTCCCCATCCCCCAATGGCAGGCGTCCATTTGGATGTCAGCGACGCGACAGGGAGGGTGCTGCGGCTGGGAAAACACGCGGTGGCAGGGAAGCACAACACAGAGAGACAGTGCTCTAGAGGGCATGGCGTGATCCTCAGGCTCCCGCTGTCGTCCAGAGTTAGAGCTACCGCGGCCGGACTGGGACTGGCACTCGCACGCCAACGCCAACGCCAACGCCAACGCCAACGCCAACGATGACCACGACCACGACTGGCCAATGACCAATGACCAATGACAGATGACGCGTCCAGGCGATCCAAACATCTCGTCCGGTCGCTTGGGGAGGCCGGCGATCGAGCTTCGAGTGGCTTGGGTAGCCGTGCCCCAGGTATGGCGCGCGTGCGTGCGTCATGCGTAGTGCTCTAAGCGGAGCAAAAGCACCAGCAGCGTGGACTTTGGGGGGTGCGCCGCCGCCACTGCCGCGAGGCGAGGTGGGGTCATGTGAGGGTACAGGCAGGTACATACCCGATTGGCGACGACGTGGACCGTACGGGAGACGAAGAGAGCTCCGACGTCCGACCGTGCACTCCAGCCTTCGCATGCTCGTTTCAAGCTGTCAGACTCCTCAGCTCGCCACTTGCACTTCCCTCGCGCCTCACGCCGCTTGTCATGCGGAGGCGGGGGTGGTGTGGTGCGGTATCGACGTACGCGTGTGCGTTGCGTGCAAAGTTGTGCATGGAAATCCGGAGGAGATGGCAACACTGCTGTAATTGTGAGGCGCTCCAACAGAAGGTCCTCCCCCCCTGTCACTGTCACTGTCACTGTCACCTGTCCCCTGTCACCGTTCATTGTCGGATGGGCGCTCCTACATACGTAATTAGGGGGATCGGCACTCGGCACGGCGATTTCTTGAGTCCCCGGGGGGGGGTGCCTGGATCTCCGATCCCGTTGCTTTCCATTAACGCACGCACGCCGGCGGCCGTGCGTGCGTGCGTGCGTCTGTGTGCGTTCTGTGCGGGTTTTGCTTCCGAATTTGACATGTGGGTTACACGTGCGCGACTCCGCGAGCACTGCTCGACGGGACTGGCACTGGCACTGTCCCATCTCGCTCGATTGTGTGTTCAACGTTCAGTACGCTAGTCTACATACTAGTATCATTGTGGGTGTCGACACTCGCGAGTGTCTTGCTAGTGTTTGTCGCTCTCTCTCTCTCTGTCTGTCCTTCTCTCGCTTTCTCGCCATAGTTCGCGTTTCTGTCGCTACGGTCGCGTCCGTGCTCTGCCGCTTATGCCCCCCCCACGACTCCGCGACTGCACGACTTCAGTACTCGACTCGACTCGAAGTTCAAGCTCATCCTACTACCGCCTACTGTCTACTGTTGAGATGATGTGGCCAAACTTGCACATCACCTCGCCCATAATCCTCCACCACCCACACCCACCACCGCGGCGGGCCACTCTTCGAAGCTTCAGGCTTCAGGCTTCAGGCTTCAAGCTGCAGGCTGCAGGCCTCGAGCAGCACCCACTCACCCACTCACCCGCCCACCCGCCCACTCACCACTCACAGCACACCGACCGAATGCCCCACCGGCACGGCACGACACGACACTCAGCAGCGTCGTCGTCGAAAGGTGCTCAGCGAGAGGAACTTTTTACTCCTACTCTTACTCTTACTCTTACTCTTACTCTTACTCTTACTCTTACTCTTACGCTTACTCTTACTCTTACGCTGTCTGTTCACCGTTCCCCCCTCGCCCCTCGCCCCACTTTGTTCCTCAGCCCACGCTTCCCGCTTTCTCCGCTCGGCCGGAGCGCTGGATGATAGAGCGCAGATGGAGGGTTAAACATTGAAGCTTTGAATGAGGCTTAAACGTTGAAGCTTGAACGAAGCTTTGAACGAAGCTTGAACGAAGCTTGAAGCCTGAAGCTTTGAATTAAGCTTGAATGGCTTGAACGAAGCTTTAAGCCTGAAGCTTTAAGCCTGAAACTTGAAGCTTGAAGCTTTAAGCCTGAAGCCTGAAACTTGGACGAAGCTTTAAGCCTGAGGCCTGAGGCTTGAAGCTTTGAGCCGGAAACTTGAAGCATGAAACTTGAGCTTGAAGCTTTGAAGGCCTGGGGCCCGGGGACCCCCCCAGTCGTCGAGCGTCGAGCGTCGAGCATCGAGCATGTCCGAGCGGCGTGCGTGCCCATGTCCGAGCGGCGTGCGTTCTGCATGCCCATGTTCTGCGTTCTGCGTTCTGCGTTCTGCGTTCCGCGGTCGAACCTCTTCTGACCCCGACGTGCGTTGTGTGTTGTCCGTCGTGCGTCGTGGCTTCGAGCGAGGAGCCGCGCGCCGTGCGGTCTCTGGTGCGTGTCCGTCCCTGTCCGTCTGTCCTTGTCCGTCCGTCCCTGTTCGGCCTTCATGAGGCCTCTCTCGACCATCGGGGCTCGGTGTGCGGTGCGCGGTGCTCGGTGCGCGGTGCTTGACCCTCGAGCTTTTCGGTGCGTGGTGCGCGGTGCTCGGTGTTCGGTGCTCGGTGCTCGGTGCGCGGTGCTTGACCCTCGAGCGATTGGTTAAGCGGCGGAGCTGCCACCGTCACCGTCACCGCCAC
>KN050225.1:3427-27554 GCA_000743315.1 Lignosus rhinocerotis TM02
ACCTGCGCCGCGACCTTCGTCACGTAGTAATGGACTGTCTGGACGGTTCCGTCGGCGTAGGTGATCGTGAGGCGGGAGCGACCCCAGATGCGAGGGACGATCGTGTAACCAACCCAGCTGGAGGATGTCGCGTCGTTGTTGGTTGCCCAAGACAATGCACCGCTCGGACTGACAGACAGTGACTTCACGGCGGAGGGGTAGCTAAGGAAAAGCTTCCCTTGTTGGTCAGAAGGGAGGATGTATCCCGGGATACCGACAGCCACAGGGCGCATGGCACTTTGGAGAGCGCTGTCGATGCCTCGTATGGATGGGGCAAGGATGAAGCTTAGGCCATACGTCCGTGTCTCGCCGGGCTGAAGGATCGCAGAGGTAGGTGCATTCCAAGGCGTGACGTTCTTCCACTCGTTCTGCGCATAGGCGAGTGTGTGAAACTGCCATTCGTACAGGCCTTCGAAGGTCTGGGACTGGTATCCGAGCGGCTGGGAAGTGCGTTCGGGAAGGAAACGCCATCCTTCGAGAGGAGACTTGCTGACGGGGACGACAAGGAGTGGAGGAAGAGTGCCCAGTAGCGGCGTGACCTGAACGTACCCCGCGTCCTGCCCGATATACGGGTCAAACAAGCTGCAGAGTTCGTTTGTCTGCGCGGCAGAACGTCCGGTGAAGATCTGCCAGCGCGAGTCATGTCAGAAACAGCGCCGCTATCTGCATGGGCACTGACATTATTGAACTCGAGCGGCGCGCCGAGAGAGCCTATCTCGACCGCTTGTTTCTGCGAGTTGGTCACGTCGAAGAGCAACTGGAGCTGCCCTTGAGCGTCGACCCATCTACGCGTGATGTTGAGGAGTGAGCCACTGGGCAGTGTCGGGGCAAGGCTTGCAGCTGCCAGGGTCCTTCCAGTAGGCCCGAGTGGGATGACATTGCGGCGTTGGGCGGCAGAGTCCCCAGTCGTCCAACCGGAAGACCCGACCAGTCTCGCGCGGAACGTGATGTCGCCAAGATGGTAGTTCCCATGAGACTGGCGCTGTTCCATGACGTCTCCAGGGATGAAGTCGAATCCCGACGAGTTCCCTTTCGTTTTCAGCGAGTACAGCGTCTGCGAGTCCTTCACGAGCTGTACGCTGAATGAGGGCGTGTCGAAAGTCAGGAAACCATCCTGCAGGCCTAGCGTGCCAGTCTGCGCTAGACCCACTGTCACAAGAGAGCATGCAGAGCATAAGGCTGCGAGAACTTCGACTAGACGCATGGTTGCGAATGCTCAGTGGCGGCCACAGCCAATATGACGTGCGGCCGCTTTATAGTATGTCTGCAGATGACGTTCTGGCTTCTCAAGTGCGAACCCGCATGGGTACGAGGCTTCGCAGAAGCAAACGACACGGTACCGCCGGCAAGCGGCCCACCAGGGTGGTCTTCTCTATCAGGTCCATGAACGTTAACTATGAGCAGCTGTTACTAATCTGCAGCCGAGAATGAAGCAGCCTTGGTTAACTGTCTGATTAGCTTTCACACAGTGGTCGCGAAACTTGCGTTTGCACGATTGTCTGATTAGCTTCCACACAGTGGCCGCGAAACTTGCGTTTGCACGACCTTGAAGCGATCGTGACTGCAACCTCAGTGAGCAGATAACCAACGTCAACTTCACCGACATGCCACAGAGAAAAGATACGGGCTGGAACTCACTTCGAGCAAGCATGGCCTAGGTCCCAAAGCCATCAGCTGGTTGGTAGCTAGCTGAAAGAACCATCGAGCGTCCGGGCCGTGATGTGGTTCTTCCGCGATGTGAATCTTACGTACGGTCCGTTCAGTAACTCGTGGCCATCTCGACATCGTCACATGGGAACACATAGACTTCCTGCTTCCTTACCTTCACAGGAATTCAATGAAGGAATGTTGGTGCTTAAGGTCTGAAGTGAAGTAGGGTCACGGTCCCAGTGTGACTGTCAGAACCCCAATCCCAAGTGGCGCCCGTAAGCGGTACTACTGACATGGTTACCTTTAACAGTTCCCACACGCCCTGGCTACTAGTTGTAGCTAATTGCCAGGCCTGCTCCGTATCCGTCCACACACAGCAAGAGAGATAATAACAGATGAGAGGACCGAAATACGGTCCTCCTGATTGATAGCAATTATACGGGACTGATCTACACGCCGCACCATCGGAAACGAACTACTGCGAAGGACAAACTTGAGCTAACGATACAGTCGGCGCACGATCCATGATGTGTAGGTGGTTATATCTTTGTGTGTGCCGACGGAGCAACTCCCGGTAGGCTGTGGGTACATTGTGGAAGAGCAGGGAGGTATATGATAGCCATGAGGGAAGATATGGTGGATAATGGATGTCATGGGGTAACGGAGAGATGTGAGACAATGCCGAGAGAGAGAGAGAGAGGAAATGGAGATGGAGCGGTATCCGGAGCTGAAGAGAGGAAACAATATGCCATGGAGAAACAATAATGTAAGACCCGAAACCGAACCACCCGCGCTCAGCAAGCAGGGTACATCCGCTGGAACATGCTCAACGCAGCGTCCGGCATCCACGCACCCATGTTGCCGCCCACAGCGCCCGCCCCCGTGTGGTGGCCCGGCGGGGACGACGTCGACGCGCGCGAGGGCAAGTACGGGAACGCGCTGACGCCCAACCCTGCGCTGAGCAACATCTGCTCGTCGTACGATGCGCCCGTCTCCGCCGCGGGCACAGAGAGCCCGAGCATGCTCGGGCTGATCGTCCCGTCGCAGCCCATGCCGAAGCTCGGGTCGTACGCCCAGCCCATGCCGTCGGTGTTGGTGGTGACATTGGTGTTGGTGGTGACATTGGTGTTGGTGGTGACGTTGGTGTTGGTGGCGACGTTGGTGTCGACGCTGGCGTTCGCATTGGCGTTGTTGAAACCGTTGTTGTAAGGGGGCACGAACTGGTAGTGGGCCCGCATCGTCTTCCACAATTCGATCATCTCATGCCCCTGCATGGCCGGCTCCCGGGTCGGAGACCGGTACGGCACTAGGGGCGGGGCGATGAGCGACTCCGAGCCCTGGTAGCCGGTGAAGTGGCCGAACTTGTTGAACTGCTCCATCCCCGAGCTGGAGTTGGAGCCGGCGGCGGGCTGGTTCAGGAAGGCGGAGAGCTGCTGAGGCTTAAGCGGGAATTGCGTAGGGACAGGGGCGGGGGCGAAGGAATTCAAGCTGCTGGGATTGGCGGCCTCTTGTTTGGAATCCGGCCACGAAAACGTGCCAGCCCTAGTGGCAGCAGCAGAGACAGAGGCGAGAGCCTGAAGGACGTCGGCGGGGAGTGGAGTGGAAACAGCGGCGACCTTCTTCTTCGGCTGCCGCTGCCGCTGCCTCTTCGGGGTGGGCGTGCTGTTCACAGGGACTTTCTGGGGCTTGGGAGGGACGTATCCTACCGGGGTCGGGAGATGGTCGAACGCCTCAGTCACACCGTACTTGCGGCCGTGTTGTTCCTCGCGGTGTCGGCAGAGCGAGGCTGGGTCGCGGAACGCCTTGTCGCAAGGGAAGACCACGCCGGCGGCGTCGATCCAAGAATGGGGGCACTCGTAGCTGACAAGGTTCAAGCTGCAACACAGAACGACGGGTAGGGTTGTACTGTGAGCGCTGGTAGGGCGCGAGGGGGAGAAGAGGGGACGACTCACTGCACGCTGTCCACGTGGATCTTCAGCTGAGACTTTGATCTGAGGCCTTCTGTTGCCCTGCTGCAGCCCGGGTACGGGCAGAAGATTGTCCTGGATACCTGCCGTCAGCGAGGAAGAATATGGAAGGGAGGTGTGGTTACGCACGGCGCCTCGTGTGTCTTCAGATGACGCTTCATGTCGCCGAGATTGGCGATCGTTGCCGTACATCCTGGGCGAGGGCAGGGATGCTGAGACACGACAACGTAGACTCATGTCAGTCCACAGTCAAGAGGATGTATGCGGACAAGTCACGTACCCCCTCCTTGGTCGTCTTGCGGCCAGGCTTGGTTCTCGCAGGGGGCATTGTTAGTGACGGTAGAGGCGTACACGGAGATAGAAATGTGGATGGTAATGCGGAGGAGGAATGGTAGCACAAGCGGCAGGTGGCTCGGAAGGGCAGGGATGCTCTTGGTCAGAGGGTGGGGAAGCTGGAGGAGCGGACAAACCGTTCTGAGGGTGGTGGCAGAGTGCCGGATAGGCCCCCAGCTTTATAGGCAGACATTGGGAGCCGATTGCTCCTCGATTGCTTGATGGATTGCCTTGGACGAGGGCGGCGAGCGACGGATTGCTTTTCGCCATGTTTAGCAAGTGTTGCAAGCAGGCGCAAACATGGGCGAGAGGCGCAACGTCCTACCCTTGCCTGCAAAGGAAATGTCGAGTGGCTCGTTTGCTGTAGATTGTTTGGGGAGTGGCTCAGAGGGTCCTTGCGAGGGGGGCGTATGTATGGTCGTGTTTGGTCCACCCGACCACAGCTCTGTTGAGCATCAACGGTGAATATGGGTCATAGTGGGCGTCGCTGAAACGCCATTGCACAGCTTGCTTCGCGGGTGATTTGCGCATCTGACCTCCGGGCACGTAACAATTAGTGCACGTGATGTTGCGGACAGTGGGCTTTGTTCGTAGGCATTGTGGTCTTTGCATATAGCTTCACCTCATGCTGGGCCGCGACCTGTGGACCACGTCAGCATAGCAATTGTCCATAAGCTCTTCACTGACTAGGTGTTGCCGTTCATACCCGGCGTAGGGAGGTCCGTTGACGACTCCCAGAATGACGACGTACACAACAGTCTCAACGCATGAGTTCAAGATGTTAGAGCATGTATTCCAAGACACGGATCAGTACGATACGAGCAGCGTGAATACACGTATTACTGCAGCTTCTGGTATGTACGTGAGCTAAGTACCCTCGTTGATGGCAGGGCCGACGCACCTTCTAAATCGTCGAGTCTATCCCGCCACGAGATGCACCCTCATAACGCTTCCTCAGTTCTGAGCGAGGAGCGGGCTCGCACTCTGGTCGACCTTTTCTATCCGGCCGTCGTGCCACTTGATCGTGACACTCCCGTCCTGGTTACCAAAGTATGCCGCCTTCGCCATATGGCAGAAGAGCCCGACCTCAACGATACCCGTGAGCATCTTGATGCGCGTCAAGAGCTTCGCGTTCCGAGAGCACTGAGCCATGCACATTGCTGAAACCTATACAGAGCACGTACAGTGTACGGGTCCTTCATCATCTCCTCGGGGAAGGGCGCGTCGATGATGAAGTTGCCGTTGTCGGACACGACGGGCCCTGCCTTCGCCTTCGCCATGCGAAGCTCGGCTTTCGGGGACCCGATAAGATGGAGGTTTTGCAGAATCTTCTTGTACGCGAACGGTACGACTTCTATAGGGATTCCTTGTGCTGTGCGAACTGCGCCGTGTGTCAGGGTGGAGATTTTGTAGAAGCAGATAGGGTAAAAGATCTACGTTAGTGCCGAGGACGTCGGAGTTCTTGCGGTAATCCGCCACGAGGACGAAGCTGTAGTATGAATTAATTATGTTCTGTTGTAGACTTGAGGAGAATAGTGTACGTGTCTGCAGCCTCGGCGAGGACCTTCTCACGAAGGTGACAGCCACCTCCGCCCTTAATGCAGTTCAGGTCATGGTCGACTCTGCAACAGCGTGAATATGTGAGCATTGTCCGTCAAGATCCGGTGGGAGTGACGATACGCACTCGTCTGCACCGTCTATTGTGACATCAATAACCGGGTACTGGTCAACATCACCCAGAAGCAATTGGGCATTGACGATCAACTCCTTGGATTGAAAGCCTATTAAGCCCTCAATTCCGCGAGCTACGGCGCGAGTTCTTGCGGTAATCCGCCACGAGGACGAAGCTGTAGTATGAATTAATTATGTTCTGTTGTAGACTTGAGGAGAATAGTGTACGTGTCTGCGGCCTCGGCGAGGACCTTCTCACGAAGGTGACAGCCACCTCCGCCCTTAATGCAGTTCAGGTCATGGTCGACTCTGCAACAGCGTGAATATGTGAGCATTGTCCGTCAAGATCCGGTGGGAGTGACGATACGCACTCGTCTGCACCGTCTATTGTGACATCAATAACCGGGTACTGGTCAACATCACCCAGAAGCAATTGGGCATTGACGATCAACTCCTTGGATTGAAAGCCTATTAAGCCCTCAATTCCGCGAGCTACGGCGCACACAGCTAGACTTGGACACACCTGTGGGAATGAACACTCGATCCTTGTTCACTGCCTGGCCCTGCGCTACGATGCGTTCCACGACGTACGGGACAGTGGAGCCTGATACATGAACGGGAGTGAACGCTGAGTCAGGAGATGCGCCGCATTATCTCCCTACCAGAGCCAATGCCAATGACCTTCCCGCACGCCTTGAGCGATAGCGAGAGAGCTAAGGGCGGGAACGTACCTTGTGATCGGGAAGAATGTGTCTGTCGACGGCGGTCCATGCCGCCAAACGTTTCGCAGCCTCTACTGAGGACGTCGGGAGGGGTACTGTGCACGTACATCAGGTCTCACACCCTGTGTTCATCTCTCCGTGAGAAGGCCAACCTTTCGGCTGAGCGGGGGCGGGGGCCAAGGTTCCCCGCAATGGAGAGGGGTAGACACCATCGGTAGGCGTCCTAGCCCACGGGTTGTGGACAGTGGGTAGTTTTTTGGGGACGATGGGGCCAGCAAGCATGAGCGACATCTTGTGTGGGCTGGTCGATAGGTGTGCGGACTCACGAGAGGTCGGGGGTCAACAGCGCTGGTGGAATCGGCATTTTAAGCGTTGCCTTGAGCGTCCTCCTGGCGGATGGTGTCGGGGCGTAGTGCGGGTATGTCGTGTATGCTCTGTAAGCGAGTCGTTGGAGGAGGACAAGGTTTTGGAATGGACGGACGTGGGCACAGACCATGGAATACTGTACTTAGCAACTCGAATTACATACAGATCTCACGCAA
This sequence comes from Lignosus rhinocerotis TM02, assembly GCA_000743315.1. Lineage (NCBI taxonomy): Eukaryota > Fungi > Basidiomycota > Agaricomycetes > Polyporales > Polyporaceae > Lignosus > Lignosus rhinocerus. The sequence goes on from KN050225.1 coordinate 10,352, forward strand.
TCTCCTGTGTTCCCCGCTCTGGCGCCGGGAGCCTGGGACAATCTAGCCGCCATGGCGCTAAGCGCCTGCTCTCAATCTCAACCACCGTGGATCGCCTGGGAATTTCGGAGAAGACCAGGTACCACAGCATAGGCGATGAAAGCTATACGAGGTATGTGGCCTAGACAGAATCTAACAATCACCACTTAGTAGCTACGGACTCCTTCGTAGGCGTGCTTTTGACCTGGTAAGTGAGATGAGATTGTGGTCGAAGACCATGGCGGGTGTGACGACGATTGCCACAGCGACTCGGCAGTAAAACAAATACTGCTCACAATGAACGAGAAGCAGAGTTTTATTATTGACGACTTGGATGACTTTCATGTCGTGATCAAGGCAGACGAAGAGTATCGCGTGAGGCGAGAGCTTGAGGCTGAAGTGCGTATAAACATCCTCTCCTTTGTTCACCACACCGACACGTCGTACAGCTCGAGAAGAACACATACAGTCTAGAGTGAATCCGAATTGTCATGCAGGGGCTCGTGTACACATCCTTCGCTCGAGTATCTGTTGCTTCATCTATCCCTAAGCGGTAAGTCGCAGTACTACTCACGTCCCGCTGTGGGATATATGGGTGCACAAGCGCACATAGTTACCCATCCACAACCACCCGGTTTATCAGATCTCAATGAGATTGAGTATGTCGAGTCAGCGACTCTCGTAACTTGACGCCAAGGTAGGGAAATACGGCGGACTACGAACTGGGTGATAGACAGCTGTGGCTCGAGGCTACGCATACTACTATTCGCTACTATCCGGCTGTTGCGACTCTGAGGCTGATTCATCTCGGTCTGAAGCTACGCCTCGCTGCTGGGAGAGATTGGACCGGCAACCTCATCTTGGCTTGTCATCGTGCCGCCATCCGCACCGACGATGATACGTACTCCCTCATGGCAATTTTCTGCGTTTTCCCCACAGTACCTAGGCGAACACCGAGACTTCAGAAGATGTTGAAGGCCTCGTTGGACTATACGCCATGCCCATAGGGTATCTCGCCTATATCATAGTGCAAAGAATGTCTCGTCCGTAGATTCTTCCCAGCTCCCCAGGCTCTGTGAAGTACAAGTTGAACCGGTTGTACATCGTCACGCCACTCTCCTCAGTGGGAGCTACGATGATCGACGTTGGTGATCCACAAATATCGAAATCCCTCGTCACGCGTGCCTCCTCCATCCGTCCTGCGCGAGGCTCTCTGATGATGACCACTGGGAACAATTTGAGATTTCATCCCCAAAGGACACCGCTTATCTGAACTTGGTGTGGACGACCTTTTTCGCCAAGGACTCGGAAGTCAATCCCTTTGTCTTTTTTGGATGGCATTGCAACATGGCATCCGGGGATATAGACGGCTACATTTCAGAACCCTCCGCCCGAAAGTGTCGTCTCACCCTCAAGCCCAAGCCCAATTCACTAACCTAGATGTGACCGCTCCTGCACCAGGTGTCGCGGGGAAACCACGTTATGGTTCATGTGAGAGTCTCTAATATCCTGACTTTCACATGCTCATTTGGTGAGACTATCGAAGAGAATTACCTGTGCACGTACCTTCTCCCCTTGGCACTGACCCCTAGGCCGATGGCTCATACCATTGCCGCAGCCACAGAAGCCTCCTGCTTGCACACGTATAAATTTTTTGCCTATACTATTCATGTTAACTCAACGACCCTCTGATACACCAACTCAAGGTTTGTGTAGAAGTACTTGGGAGTTCAATATAACTATTGCCTAAAAAAGCGAGTATGGGCGTCAACGTGGAATCAATGATCATGGATCGGACTTTTTTACCTTCAATCTTGATCAGGTCTTCCGTCTTGACCTCGACGTCGACGACGAGCTTGAGCTCGTCCCCAACATTTTACACATCACCCTAGCTTTGCACGGCCCAATAAGTGCTTCTTGCCAGTTTATAGGTCTACTCGCAGTATGTTACCCGGCCCAATAAGTGCTTTTTGCCAGCTTACAGGTCTACTCGCAGTATGTTACGTGCTATTGTCGATCTGACGCTTGAAGTCCGACATCCGTTAGACGCAGGCCATCGGGAATCTGACCATTCAGCCATCCGCAATAGCCCCAAATGTACGTTCGTTCCGATCTTCACGGCGAACCATTTGCACATAAGTACTGCAGAAAGGATAGGCCGCACAAGCACAACCCTTGTCCCACCACAATGTCCTCGGTAGATGTCCGCAAAGTCTCCATCCTCGGGAGGGAGTCCATTCATTGTGGCTTCCATCTCGTACCGTACATCGTCAAGACTGTGATAGATACCCTTCCGTCGTCGACCTATGTCCTCGTCACCGACACCAACGTCGGCAACCTCCATCTCGCCGCCTTCCAGGCAGAGTTCAACAAGGCCTCGGCGAACGCGAGGTTCCTCGCCTATGTGATCGCGCCTGGGGAGACGAGCAAGAGCAGAGAGGGTAAGGCTGCGATTGAAGACTTCCTTCTGCTCAACAGCTGCACGCGGGACACGGTCATACTCGCGCTCGGTGGAGGGGTCATCGGCGATTTGGTGGGATTCGTTGCGGCGACCTTGTGAGTAATCGCCTCGTTCACGCTCCTGCTATCCTTAACCAGGTGCTAGCATGCGAGGGGTGCGCTTCGTGCAGATTCCGACGACGCTGCTCGCCATGGTCGACTCGAGCGTGGGAGGCAAGACTGCTATTGACACACCGCATGGGAAGAACCTCATCGGTGCGTTCTGGCAGCCCGAGTACATCTTCATCGATGCGGCTTTCTTGGAAACTCTCCCTGCACGCGAGTTTTCCAATGGCATGGCGGAGGTCATCAAGGTTTGTGCTATCCCGGACTCCTCAGCATAACAGTGTTTCGCTCATGCGGACCTGTGGTGTAGACCGCCGCTATCTGGAACGAGAAAGAGTTTTCCGCGCTTGAATCGCGCGCTGCAGAGATATTCGCCGCCATTCAAACGCCTTCTACCAACTTCGCTGGGCGTAGTGAGGCGACACGCTCAGCTGCGCAGCAGCTCCTCCTCTCTGTCATCGCTGGATCCATCGGCGTAAAGGCGCACATTGTCACCATCGATGAGCGCGAGACCGGCCTGCGCAATCTCGTCAACTTTGGCCACACCATCGGCCATGCCATCGAGGCCGTGCTGACCCCTACGATACTCCACGGAGAATGCGTCTCGGTCGGGATGATCCTCGAAGCAGAAATCGCGCGCCAGCTGGGGGTCCTCAGCCAAGTTGCCGTCGGGCGCCTCACGCGCTGCCTCAAGGCGTACAATCTCCCCGTGTCGCTGTCCGACCCGCGGATTGCGAACCTGCCCGCCGCGCGCTCGCTGTCGGTCTCCAGGTTGCTGGACATTATGCGGGTCGACAAGAAGAACAGCGGTCCGCAGAAGAAGGTCGTCATCCTTTCTCGTATAGGCGCGACGTACGAGCAAAAAGCGACCGTCGTGTCTGACGCGGTCATAGCAAAGACTCTGTCGGAGGCCGTCAAAGTCGTCCCGGCTATACCCAGCAGGAGCCCTATCCGCATGGCCACGCCTGGCAGCAAGAGTATCTCGAACCGCGCGTTGTTGCTCGCTGCGCTTGGGACTGGCACTTGTCGTCTCAAAAACCTACTTCACTCCGACGATACGCAGGTAATGATGAACGCCCTTGTGGAGCTGAAGGGTGCAAGGTTTGACTGGGAGGACGGTGGCGAGACGCTTGTCGTCAACGGCGGCGCCGGCTCCCTTTCTGTCCCGCGCGACAACAAGGAGATCTATCTCGGGAACGCAGGCACCGCAGCCCGCTTTCTTACTACCGTCTGCACGCTCGTCGCTGCGGGCAACAGCGAAGAGCGTACGGTGATTACAGGCAATGCGCGCATGAAGCAGCGTCCTATCGGGCCGCTCGTCGACGCCCTCCGCGCTAATGGCAGTAGCATCGACTATCTCGAGTCGCAGGGCTGCCTTCCACTATCCATCGCCCCTGCCGGGCTGAAGGGAGCGCACATCTGTCTTGCAGCGAGCGTCTCCAGCCAATATGTCTCGTCCATCCTCCTCTGCGCACCCTACGCCGCCGAGCCGGTCACGCTCGAGTTAACCGGCGGCCAGGTCATCTCGCAGCCATACATAGACATGACGATTGCGATGATGAAGACATTTGGTATTAATGTCGAGCGCGCCAAGAATACCGAGACCGGCAAGCTTCTCGACGTGTACCGTATCCCGAAAGGCGTATACCAGAACCCTGCGGAGTACAACATCGAGAGTGACGCGAGCAGCGCCACGTACCCACTAGCCATCGCCGCGATCACTGGCACGACGTGCACGATCACGAACATCGGCTCGGCCTCCTTGCAGGGCGACGCGAGGTTCGCGAAGGAGGTGCTGGAGCCGATGGGGTGCAAGGTCGTGCAGACGGAGACGGAGACGACTGTCACCGGACCGCCGCTCGGACGGTTGAGGGCGATCGGTCTGGTCGATATGGAGCCGATGACGGACGCGTTCTTGACTGCGTCGGTTCTTGCTGCTGTCGCGAGTCTGCCGCCGGCGGAAGAGAGGACGCTTGGGGATGGAAGCCGGCTCACTACCACTCGTATCATCGGTATTGCGAACCAGAGGGTGAAGGAGTGCAATAGGATCAAGGCCATGATTGACCAGCTTGGTGAGTACACGTCGCGATCTCTCAGCACTCTGCTCATACTTTCCACAGCTAAGTTTGGAGTTGAAACCCTTGAGCTGGACGACGGACTCGAAGTCTATGGCAAGCCACTGTCGGAATTGAAGGAGGGCGTGAGCGTGCACTGCTACGACGACCACCGTGTTGCGATGGCGTTCAGCGTTTTGGGCAGCGTGGTGAAGGACACGATCATCGAGGAGAAGCGATGCGTTGAGAAGACATGGCCGAACTGGTGGGATGATCTCGAGAACAAGGTAGGTTGCACCGCAAGATGTGCAGCTGTATTCATCATATCCCATCCCAGATCGGGCTCGAAGTTGAAGGCGTTGAGCTCCCTTCGGCGCATGGCCTCGCCTCTGCCAGTCGTCCCGCTGACGAGAGCTCGCAAGCATCGATCTTGCTCATTGGGATGCGCGGATCCGGGAAGACTTACATCGGCCAACTCGCTTCCAGCGCGCTTGGCTGGCAGTTTGTCGATGCCGACGTTGCCTTCGAGCGTAAGCACCCCATGGGCGTGCGGGAGTTTGTACAGAAGCACGGTTGGCCAGCTTTCCGCGTTGCAGAGGCCGAGATCCTGCAGGAGCTTCTTGCTCGGAATGGTCAGGGTCACGTCATTAGTCTCGGGGGCGGGATCGTGGAGACTCCCGCAGCGCGTGACATCCTCAAGGCATACACAAAGAAAGGTCCAGTGGTGCACATTGTCAGGGAAATCGACGAGGTCATCACCTACCTTGGGGAGGAAACTGCCCGGCCTGCCTACGGAGAGCCTATCATCGATGTATTCAAGCGTCGTGCCCCATGGTTCGCAGAATGCTGCAGCTACGAATTTATTAATTACACCGGTGTCCTGAACTCCTCTGACCCCATAGTGGACGTTGATTCGAAGGCGACCCCTTCCACCCTCAGCGTGCGGGAGGAGGTCTCCCGGTTCTTCTGCCATATCACTGGCCAACGTCCCAACACCGCCGCGAACCTCAAGAAGGGGTCGAGATCCTACTTCCTGTGCCTCACCTACCCTGATATCACCCCCGCGTTACCACACATTCCAGAAATGACAGCAGGCGTCGATGCAGTCGAGCTTCGTGTTGACCTTCTCCGTTCGCCCAAGGACTTTGACAAGCTTGGGCCATACATCCCGTCTCCCGCTTACGTCTCCGACCAAATAGCCGCGCTTAGACACAAGACAACGCTTCCTATCATCTTCACCGTGCGCACCGTTGCACAGGGTGGCCAGTTCCCAGATCACGCAGAGACGGAAGCGTTCGAGCTCCTTCTAACTGCGGTCCGCCTCGGGGTGGAGTACATTGACGTCGAGATCTCGTGGTCGGAAAAGAACATCCTGGACCTCATCGCGCGGAGGGGCCACTCGAAGATAATCGCTTCGTGGCACGATTGGAGCGGGGACATGCGTTGGGATGGAAAACCGGTGGAGGCAAAATACCGCGTCGCACACGAGTACGGTGACATAGTCAAAGTCGTCGGGAAGGCGAATGGGATCGGGGATAACTTCACGCTTCACCAGTTCGTGGAGCGGATGCAGGCCGCTCCCGACGCGAAACCCATCATTGCGATCAACATGGGAGTCGAAGGACAGATGTCGCGTATCCTAAACTCAACGTTCAGTCCTGTGACCCACCCGCTCTTGCCCGCAAAGGCCGCACCAGGCCAGCTCTCTTTCGCGCAGATCCAGCTCGCCCTCCACCTCCTCGGTCAACTGCCATCGAAAAGGTTCTTCCTCTTCGGCACGCCTATCGCGCATTCGATGTCCCCGACTCTGCACAACACCGCATTCGAGGCGCTCGGACTTCCGCATAAGTACGAGCTCTTCGAGACGCAGACAGTCGGTGAGGAGATCAAGACAGCGATCACTTTGCCAAATTTTGGTGGAGCGTCGGTCACGATCCCGTTCAAGAGGGACATCATGCCTCTGCTCGACGCGCTCTCCCCTGACGCAGAAGCCATCGGGGCAGTCAACACGGTCATTCCAATCACGAAGGAAGACGGGTCAGTGACACTGTACGGAGAGAACACGGACTGGCGCGGCATTATACAGAGCATCCGTCGCTCGCTCCCTTCGAGCGTCCTCAAGCCCGAGACAGGTCTGATCATCGGCGCGGGTGGGACGTCGCGTGCGGCTATCTACGCGCTGTGCAAGCTGGGCGTCGACGTCGTCTACCTCTTCAACCGGACGAAGAGCAGCGCGCAGACCCTCGTCGATGCGTTCCCGGACGTCAACATCAAGCTCGTTGAGGAGCTTGGGGTGTGGCCCGATGCCGGCGCCGCGCCCACCGTCGTCATCTCGACCGTCCCTGCCTCCGCGACGTCTGTGGAGCCCTCTGCAACCGGCACGGTCTTCCTGCGCAGCTCGATCCTCAGTGCGCCCACCGGGGGTGTCGTGATCGACATGGCGTACAAGCCCGCCGATACACCACTGCTCGCACTGGCGAAGAACGTTGGGAAACAATGGCAGACGGTTAGGGGGGTCGAGGTCCTGCTGGAACAGGGGTACCACCAGTTCCAGCTGTGGACTGGGAGACAGTGCCCGAAGGGCGTTGTTGCGGAGCGCGTGTGGAAGGTGTATTCAATGTCTGCTTGACTGCTGCCGTAGCCCGCATAGATGTGTTCTGGTACATACTGCTGACCCCCTTTGCTTATTGACTCACAAGAATAAACAGTTGGTCCCGGCGATGGCCACCAAACGAAAACATTGGCCCCAGGCTGCAACGCCTATTTGGACATATGCACATGTTCGACAGACATAGTATGTCACTGTATTCCTGGTGATCAGTGTCAGGTGGCGGGGGCGTTTCAAGCGTAAGGTCGCCTGCCACTGGTGTCATGGTGCCAGTGTGCTAGGACCTTGAACGTCTTGAGTTCGGATTCGTTCCACGACTCGGATTGCACATAATTGCACATGGTAGTAATCGAGAGCGCGAACGTTCTGGGCGATTTCGCCATTGCCGACGGTGCGAGCTCCTGGGCCCTCGTGAGCGCCTCGGAGATCCGCTCGATATGACCTTACAGTATGTGAAGTATGGCAGGACAGTTGGACACACAACGCAATGAAAAAAGGATGGAAATCACTCACTTCACGGATGGACTGTAAAAAGATGGGTTGGTTGTACCTATAAGTACTTACTCAAGTAATAGTAGTGTTGTCCTTGGCAAAGCAAACTGAACTTCATGTACTAGCCGTGAGCCGTCAGCGCTCACTGATTGATGAAATCTCAAATATATCATGCCGATAGTTATCATAAGGCTCTGATCATGCGTGTGCGAGTCTCAAAAGTACTTTCGCATGCAATATTGGCGGCTCCTGCTACTTATAGGTTCGATTACCCGTGTGGGCGTTCTTTTGCTGAGAGCGCCCAAGGCTGGCCCATCATTGTCTGACGCGTGCTACTACTACTACTAGTAGCTTCGGTGCACCTTTGACTCAGACCGCCAGATCGTTCGAAGTCTGTCGTGGACAAGTAACTTATCTACGTCGTCCCACGCACGTATGGCTTGAATCGTGTCATCATGAGAATCATTGCTGATAACGCGCCTGAAACCAGAAGCAGTACCCGCATCGTTCTGGTTTCAACTCTTCTGTAGCGACCATTACTAGGAGGACGAGCGAACGACGACATGCGTGAAGATCAGGTCAAGCTCCCGTCTCACACTCGCGAGCCATTCCAAGCACCCCCCAGGCTCTCTCGTGGCCTGCGATTCGTCTTGGCAGGCGCTTTATCTCTCGCTGTCTTGTGGTACTTTCAGTTGTACTCGGGCCTCTTGAGTACTTCTGAGAGTGTGCAAGTGCCGCTTCGCGCGCCGGAGTGGCTTGAGAAGTGTCAGCGGCTTAACGTCAAGCCTGGGCCTCCTCTTGACTTCAACACTCGGTCCCATTCGGACCGATTCGTTCCAGGTACCAAGGGGACACTTGTCACGGTCAGTACATCACCCCTACTAGTCATACCAGCTTAGTGCTACACGAGCGTTTGAGATAATGGCTCCATATCCCGAGAGTGCACGCCCAAGCGAAGCAGCAATAGGGTAGGGGCACTTGTACATTGGTGTGCACCTTGGTTGTGTCGTGCCACGTCTCTGAGCTCGTGGTAGACGTCTCCCGCTCGATAAAAGTGCTGACAATCTATACTTCAGAACGCGACCATCTGGACAGGCGGTGTTAACGGGCTGGAGGTCTTAAAGGGCGATATCCTTCTCGACAATGGTCTCATCAAACGTGTGGGGGTTGTGGAAAACGAAGTGCTCAATCAGTATGCAGACCTCACCCGAATCGATGCCAACGGTCGATGGGTCTCGCCAGGGTAATTCGTTACGCAATCGAGTTGTCACTGCATCTAATATTTGCAATCATAGGATCGTTGACTTGCACAGCCATCTGTGAGTAGCCTCGTACATCTCTGTCGGCGGGTCTTGCTAACCAGTGACTCCAGAGGTGTAGACAGTGTTCCGGAGCTCCGAGGTGGAGACGACACAAACTCCTTCAAAGGCCCAGTACTGCCTGTACATCCCACAATCTTCTTCGTTTGAGATGAAGCTCACATGCGCGTAACAGTGGCTTCGTGCCCTAGATGGGCTCAACACTCGTGACGATGCGTACAGGCTCAGCATCGCCGGTGGCGTTACGGTGAACTTCATGTCGCTCGCAGTTTCCTTTGCTGTCTCTCATGCACAGGAACCTCTCAGACCGCGCTCGTCCTACCGGGCTCTGCAAACGCGATCGGTGGTCAAGGCATTGTCATCAAGCTCCGCCCAACTGCAGACCGCTCGCCAACTAGCATGCTGCTTGAGAACCCATATGAGCGAAATGGAAGCATCTACGACCCTCGGGCGTACTTCCGCTACCGCCAGATGAAGTACGTGAATAGCTACTTGGGTATCTCGGTACATTCATGATTTGCGTACCATAGGCATGCATGTGGAGAGAATCCTCGTAAATCAGGCAGTTACATCGTGCACCGCACAAAGGGATTGATTTGTGGTTCCAGATCGGATTTACTCCGCAACCCGTATGGATACCGCGTGGGCTTTCCGCCAGGCGTACGAACGCGCACGCCAGATCAAGGAAGCCCAAGATGACTTTTGCGCGAAAGCGACCCGTGGTGACTGGGCAGGTCTTGGTAAATATCCGGAGGATTTGCAGTGGGAGGCCCTGGTCGACGTTCTCCGCGGGCGTGTCAAAGTAGGCCTCTTCCGGTATATTAAACTTGTCCCAGCCGCTGAGTGGCTAATCTGCAGGTTCAAACCCATTGCTACGAAACAGTGGATCTGGACGACCTCGTTCGGGTGGGTGGGACGATGCTGAGCGTCCGATGCATACACTGACGATTCGACCTGTAGATCTCGAACGAGTTCCAGTTCCCTATCGCCGCGTTCCATCATGCGCACGAGACGTATCTCGTGCCGGACACGCTGAAGTCTGCGTATGGTAACCAGGAACGTCCTCGATTCCGTATCACCGCCACTCACTCTATTGGAATCTAGGGCACCCGCCTGCCGTCGCTCTTTTCGCTACACAGGCGCGATACAAGCGCGAGGCATACCGAGGCTCCGAGTTCGCACCCAGGATTCTTGCCGATCACGGACTGCAGGTTGTGATGAAGGTCCGTAGCAATGATCCACTTGGATTGCGTGAATCAGTCGATGATGGGTTGTACTCCCAGTCGGATCACCCGGTTCTCAACTCGCGTTACCTTATTTATGAGGCGCAGCAGGCGCATTTTTACGGACTTCCACACAATCTGGCCCTTGCTGCCGTCACATCTACTCCCGCGAAGGTGATGGGGCAAGACCACAGGATCGGATACGTCAGAGAGGGTGCGTTGTGTATGTTTCTTCGTAACGTCGGCGTCTGTTGACGTCTGTAACCAGGGTACGATGCAGGTCAGTGAAGGTCAACATTTCTCTACATGCATACATGCAGACACAACTTCCTGCAGATATTGTCCTCTGGGACAGCCACCCGCTTGCGCTTGGTGCAACCCCTCAACAAGTGTGGATCGACGGCATTGCACAGATCCATGCACCGTACCTCCTCGCTAAGCCTGAGTCGTTCCAGAAAGTGCCGGAGACCCCGAACTTCGACATGGAGACCGAAGAGACACTCAGGTATGACGGTCTCCCGCCGCTCGAGCCGAGGCCTTCGCGCTCGCGCACAGTCGTCTTCACGAATGTCACGAGCGTCTTCCTTCGTGAAGAGCAGCACGTCCGGAAAGCTTTCGATGCGAGCTCCCAAAGCGCAGGCGTGGTGGTCGTGCGTGACGGCCAGATTGCATGCATCGGTTCCGCCACGAGCACCTGCGCTACCTCCGTCCGTCAGACGGAGCAGGCAGAGTTCATCGACCTCGAATTCGGCTCCATCTCCCCCGGCCTCGTCAGCGCGGGGTCTCCTCTCGGTCTGGAGGAGATCAACCAGGAGTCGTCCACGCATGACGGGAACCCGCCGGACCTCCTCTCCGAAAGCGTGCCCGAGATCGCCGGTGGATCCGGAGCGCTCATCCGCGCGGTGGACGGCCTGCTCTTTGGCACCCGCGATGCTCTGTGAGTCCCAGGTCCTATGTAGGCTGTATGTTGCAATTGACAATGTATCACACGCAGGGTTGCATATCGATCGGGAGTGACGACAGGTATTGTCGCCCCTCAATCCGGCGGATTCGTTGCTGGTCTCAACACAGCGTTCTCCACTGGGGCGCGCCATAAGCTCGCTAAGGGCGCTCTCGTACAGGAGACTGGTGCGGTTCACGTTGCCGTGCATTCTGTGGGATCTCCCAGTGTGAGCACCCAGATCGCCGCGCTGCGGAACCTGCTTCTTGGGGAGACCAGGGGCGATGTGAAGGAATGGTTCGCTAAGATCCGTTCGGTGTGTTCCTCCTCCAGTGTTATCTGATTTTGTGCAAGTGATTTACCGTCGACCATAGGGAGAAGTACCACTCGTCGTGGAAGCGTCCAGCGCGGATATAATCGCCTCCATCATCGCTCTCAAGGCTGAGGTCGAAGCTAAGCTCAACACGACCCTCAAAGTCACCATCATCGGCGCAGCAGAGGCGCATCTACTCGCAAAGGAAATCGGGGAGGCAAACGTCGGTGTCATCCTCTCTCCTGCACGGCCGTTCCCGAATTCCTGGGAGGAGCGTCGCATGTAAGGGATAAGAGCTCGTTGGCCTACTCAGCATGTCACTCACCACCATGCAGTCTTCCGGGCCCGCCTCTGTCTGAGAAGAGTGCGCTAGCGCTCTTGCTCGAGCACAACGTCACGGTTGGACTGGGCATCCTTGAGAGCTGGGATGCCCGAAACGCTCGCTTTGATGCAGCTTGGGTCCGTGTCTACACTCGCCTGCTTTCGCATCAAAAGACGTCCGGCTAACTCGTTTGGTTTCCAAGGCTTCTCTCGAGGCCAACGGGGAACTCTCGAAGACCGAAGCCCTCGCGCTTGTGTCCGCGAATGTCGAGAAGCTGCTTGGAGTCAAGACTGCCAGCCTGCAGAGCGACCTTGTTGCAACGCGCGGTGGAGACCTGCTCGACTTCACGAAAGTCGTAGGAGTGATTTCGCCTAGGCGAGGCGTAGTGGACATATTATGATAGAGTCGCTGCCACTATGAATGTAAGTCCCTGCAACGGTGACGTCATATACTCGAACACAATCAACACCGTCTGGTCATCACATATCTGCTATGCCGATGAGTATTAATATTGGGGGTTGTTCTGACAGGCGTGGGGATGTGTTGCGTTGAAAACGACCTCAAGGCAAGTGCAGGCCATTTCATCTTCCCAACCCGATTTATCGTGGCAACTTGCCATAGATACTGTATTTTGTCGATATGCAGCAGGACAAGCTGCTCTTCCTTGCATGTCTTGGCACGTAAGCTCAGATTCGAAGAGGACGATTGTCGACCATCAAGTACTACACCTAGCGTGCTATGGGCGGGAGCTTGCTTACCTTTAGTCGCGATTTAGCCAATGATTTGACTCCAGATGCGGGGGATCACCGACGAACTGAATAATCTGAATGTATCAAAGAAAAATCAAGCAATACGATCAACGATTCTGTACGAATGTTCCCCTGCCATAGAAGAGACTGTAAGTCCTTTTCTGTCTGACGGGTCTAAATGCGCCCTCGTGATTGTGCCTCATCTAGCGGACTTGAAACACCGATCGGAGCCGCGAATCTCTTGCACAATAGGCGTGTCGAGGAGTTTGTCGCCCGGCTGAATGATGGAGGATTGAACTGTAGGTCTCTTATAGTTTTACAGTTCGTGCAGTCCTCTACCCGGCGCGCCCCAAGTTCAATGATTTGAGCGATCGTTGTTTTCTAATGTGTATGTATACATAGAGAGGGGACCTCACGTATACGATCGCTAACGCTCCGACATAGTCCGGAATGCGTCGGAGTTGATACCTGTTGATACATAGTCGCCTCGCGTGTCGCCACTCCGAGGCCACTTGGGCGTCCGTTGAAGGCCCTTCGCGTCAAGCATCAGTGGAACGCGCTCATGCCGTAACTAGCAGCGTCGTTCAAGGCAGTTGAGCATTTTGATTGCGCGTAAAGAAGAGCGCACTCTCTTGCGCCTGAGGTAACATCTTCCACCTCGACTAGTGTCGCTGCTCTGGGGTGCCATCCCTCAATCAATCGTGTATTGCAATCAGAGGACAGTCATCACAATAAGTATTTGGGCTCGGCTGCTTTGAATGTCCCTCATGCTCGCTAATCACACTGTTTGCAGCTAGCTGGGTAGCTTTCGTTATCAGGGCCGGTGTTATGACTCTCGGAGTTTCTCGGTGACATGCTACAATTCTTTCTCGACGAGTCGGAGCTTATGACTTATATAGAGACCAACTTAGAGGTGAGTGGCAAGTACTGCCGTCTAACGTGACACACGAGAGTATGACGTGGATCCACACAGTCGCGTGGTATCGATACCAAAGCCAACCAAACTCGCGCCCGGAAATAACATACCGCCTTGTGAGAAAACGCTCTTGTGTGCGATTACCAAATCATGCGCCATGGCCCTCGCGGTTTGCTTGGCCATTCCTACACGGGCAGGCACACATCGCATCTGACCGCGGCGCTGTCACCATTGGCAAGTTCATACACCTCTCTTGTAAGTAACCTATCAATGTATCAAGGAGGAGCGAGCTGGGAGTTAAACCGTGATGGCGGCTGTAACAAACACGGTCACATATCATCCGAACAGGTCAATTGCTAGGACGGCAGAGCCATATATCAAGCGCGATATTCGTCCAAAGCAGTCCCAGTGTCCGACTCTCAAGCCTCGACTCCCCTTCTTGCGTTCTCATCCCCATCTACTTCTTCGTACGTGCGTGCCCATCACTCCAGTTTTCTTCCCTTCCAGCTACCCGTCGCAATATCTGCTGCTATGTTTGCTGCCACTACCTACGCCTCGGCGATCGCGCCCAAGAAGTCCATCATCGTCCAGACGGTGAACGGACGCACACAGGAGTACTTCTACCTCCCGGATACAATGTCCAACTGGTCCTGGCCGCGCATGACGAACCCGTACTGCAAGGAGGCCACTTTGGAGGCGAACACGTGGTTCAAGTCCTTCAAGCCGTTGACTCCTGAGTCGCAGTACGCCTTCGACAGATGTGAATTTGGCCTCCTTGCATCCCTCGCCTACCCGGATGTCTCACGGGGTTCGTCTTCTTTTTATCGGCGGTCTACACAACCTTGTATCAATGATATTGTCCCCGCTCTCAGAGGTACTCCGAACCGGCATCGATTTGATGAACGTGTTCTTCCTCGTCGATGAGTACACGGACGTCGAGCCTGCGCCCATCGTCCGCGAGCTAATTGAGATCGTCATCGACGCCCTCCAAAATCCCGACAAGCCTCGTCCCGAGGGCGAAGTTTGCCTAGGAGAGATAACCAGGCAGTAAGCCTCTCTTTCTCTGTCATCTTCACTTCTAATCACTCATGTCGGATCTGAGATTTTGGGCTCGTGGCCGCACGACAGCAACGCCCGAGGCGGCGAAACACTTCGTTGAGGGGTTCACCGACTACCTGCGGTCGGTGATCGTCCAGGCCGAGGACCGCGACAGCAACGCCGTCCTTACGATTGACAGCTACCTTAAAACGCGACGGGACAATGTTGGCACCCGCCCTTCATTTGTGCCGGCCGAGATGCACCTATCCATTCCTGACGAGGCGTTCTATCACCCTGCCATCAAGGAACTCGAGTACCACATCGCGGATCTTGTCGCCATCGACAACGACATCGCATCGTACAACAAAGAGCAGGCGACTGACGACGACCGGTACAACATCCTCACGGTCGCCATGCAGCAATTCAACTGTGACTTCGACACTGCAATGGAGTGGGTCGTCAATTACCACAAGGAAGTTGAGATGCGCTTTATTGATGGGCTCAAGCGCGTGCCTTCCTGGGGCCCTAAGGTCGACGCGGATGTCCAGGTGTACCTCACGAACCTCGCCAACTGGCCACGCTGCAACGACTGCTGGAACTTCGAGTCTGGGAGATACTTTGGTAGCAAGGGCCTCGAGTACCAGAAGACCCGTCTCGTGCCGATGCTCCCAAAGCGTCCGCAGGACCCAACTCGGCGCCGTGAGCTCGTCGAAGTTGCACTTATTGAAACGCTCGAACAGCCCTTGCTCGAGCCTGAAGACTCAGTTATTGCTGTTGAGGCGTAGATAGTTCGGAAGCGGCAGTAACGGGGCCGAGAGCGGATCCCTCTCACACGAATCATGTTATTGGATGTAGATGCAGACCTTGTAACGCAATCCCGCCTTTCCTTCCACACTATCATCCTCAATTATTACATCTATCATCTATCATTTATCATCTATGTAGGCTATTGTCGAGCCTGAGGAAGTCATTACTGTTCGTATATGTTGCACTCTTCTCACAAATGAACGATCGTGGTCTGCAAATGTATACAGTCGACACCCTTGTAACCCATACCTGTCGGGATGAGTCTAATACTTAGTATGGGTTATCGCAGGTTATGGGTTACCAAATTCGCCCATAAGCGCCCAAATGGGAACACCAAAAAGGTATGGGTTATGGGAGGCTATGGGTTACCAGAGGTATGGGTTATAAGGGTGTCGACTGTAACACCTTGTTCCGCACCACTGCTTTTCGCTTGCGTTCCGGAGCGTTCCCGCGAATTCACGGCAGTGAGTTGAGAAGTTCAAGGTTCCACAGGAGTACCTACTTCATGGGTGTGATGCCATTGAGCACTATCAACAGAAGAAGAGGGAGTATTAGTCCAAATGTTCCCGATCTGGAGCTTCGAGCACTCACTTATCAGCAAACACGCAATCAATGAGTAGTATGTCGTGAGAGGCGTATACAATCGTCGGATCGCCGATCCACACAGTAGGCGACCTCCGAGTCGCCAGGGATAGCCTGGATGAAAGAAAATAGTCAAGGTACATAGGATGAGTTCGTTCAAATAGGATGAGTTCGTTCAATTGGTGTGAACTCGAGCGAGCACGATGGACGGCATACACCGTCCACTTACATACAGTACTAGTAGGCGATCTGATACCTTTCGGAAAGTTTCCATAGGCGTCCGGCGTTAGAAATGAATGAATAAATATCTCCCATTTATTGCCCGCGAGGGCCGAGCCCTATGGTAGGCAGTAACGTATCTCGGAAGTACCTCGTGTAACGCACAGAACTAGGGGGTCGGACAACAACAGTAGGGGTGCGGGTTCAGGAACCCAAGAGCAGCGTGAGAGAAAGAGAGAGCGCGAGAAGAAGAAGATAAGATTGGCATTTGGACCGTGCAAAGATGTATCTACCTTATTCGGACTAAGTAAGACAGCTTCGATCGCCCATACGGTATCATTATCCAACAGGTACGAGGGGGCGGAGAAGCCGGAAGGCGGGGAAGTAAAGTAGGCTAACAGCTAGGTAGGTAGGAAGAGGAGAGCTCGCGGGCAATGGCCGTGTGCAATGTGGACGACTGTCACACTCCTGTCACACTCCCGGCTGTCTGTGCAGCGAGGAGGTGGGATCTAAACCCTCTGCCTATAGGTGACTCCTGTGTCCCTGGGCCATTAGCCATCTTACTCGGAGCGGGTACGTGCGGTGGTCCTCCACCGCCCATCAGAACTCCCCCATCCCCAGAGTGGGGCAGTTGCCCACGGTGCACGGCGCCGAGGCGCGGTGTCATGGGCAAGGCGCCCTACTTACCTATTCAATACACTCATCCTCGCCTGTGATGCTCTTCATTCGATTGCTCACGTCTTGTCTCGCAGTTACATTACTATATGTACCTCGCTCAGTGTACAGTACTGTAGCGAGCAACTCAACTCTTGACCACTATCTTGTACTTCGCGTGCTTCTCAGAGCTCGACCGTCACAGTTTGCTCGCTCACCACCCCTTCTAACTCGGCAACTTTGGTCTTCTCTTGCCATAAGTTCATCATGTCGAACAACCCTTTTAACGATCCCTCAGCCCCTGTCCAAAACCCATTAACACACTTTGACGACCTCAACGTGGACCCTGCCATCGCTCATCTACAGATTCTCCACAACCTCCAG
>KN050226.1:10330-23155 GCA_000743315.1 Lignosus rhinocerotis TM02
CATGCCAGTTGGGCAAGTGTTCCTTGCCGTAATTGATAGCGTCGTCGAGACGTTCTTGCAGAATTGCATCCCTAAGATCCTGGCTACTGAGAGAGGAGGTTGGCATGTTGTGCGAGACGTCTTCACGATTCACGAGGTTTCCAATCTCGTTGGTAGAAGGTTGCGGCCGAAAACAACCCGTGATGAATCTGAGAGTGCCATTGGATGAGGATGGTCTGCCAGGAGCCTGTTCATCGCGACTGGGAGGTTCTATAAGAGAGGCACTTTCGGTCGACGTGGCGGTCTCACGATGAGCGTCACCTTCCTTGTTCGAGATCTAAGGCGACATGGCGATGGCCGTGGGAAAATGAGACTGTGGCGCCGAATTCTCTTGAAAGTTGAGATGATACGGTTTAGGCTTAAGAGGGAAACGCAGTGGTCACAGAGCAGCAATAACGAAGGATTTCCCAGTGTGTCCACCAATGTTGTGAACCAGGGATAAGCGCGAGGCGCTAATCAGAGTTGCACGAGAGTCAAGCACTTGATAGCTTGAGTCGTAGGTACGAGTCGAGTTCACGATCTTACTGGAATTCACTAAATCCTTCACGAAGGCTCTTTACCGTGTTAAGGATCCGCCGAGGGCTCGCTCACGAGGTAGCGCTAAGCTTACCGGGATGCTGAACCAACACGTATGCAGAGTTAGGTCTTGCACGCTTAGGACGGACACTAGATCACGCGTATCACGCTTACTGATGAGATTAGGAAAGGTATGTATTTCTACGATAGTGGTCATCAGTATATATACATAGCGAGTGGACGGTTATTTGTGTTATTCGGGTTGCTTCGAGAGATGGTTCAAGGAGTAAAAGGAGAATGATCTCGCGCAATGGGTTTTATCTGGAATGTACTACGAACGGAGAGAATAGAAGTCCAAACGGGGAAGGTGAGGAACGAAGGAACGGTCGTTCGAGTCTCGTTATACGGGCATGGGTGCATCATTACTGTAAGTATACAACGAGAGTGTCAGTATACATAACAGTGGTCAAGCCTGGTTGGCTGAAGTTGTGCCAAACCGACTGCTTCTCAAGAACAGGCACACAACAATTCTTTCTATTTGGTTGGGAAGTAAAGACTGTAGGTGTCGTGTTTGACTCACGCAGAGGCATGAGCTCACTCCTCTCAGGTCTTTGTTTTTGGACGTGTTGTGAACTTTGACGCAGGTCCAGATTACATCACTTTTGACCTCAAGCATCAGCATCGAAGGGCCACTGTGCGTCATTTCTGCTCAGAAGACTTTCCCACTAGGAAGACCTTGTATTCTGCGACAGTGTAGGTCACGTTCCCGTGTAGTCACTGTGCGTTTGGCTGATGGTCGTGTTGCGCAGACCTTGGGGAGAAATCAGTGTTCAGGGGACACTCTCCATAGTCCACGAACGTGGGAGAAGGACGATCATGGTGGATATGGAACACCCTGCCACTGTCAATCATCCCAAATTTCTGCAGCTGTTCGATGACATGTCCATGTTGTCTTATCATCTGGTTCAGAGAGTGGCGTCAGAGGTGAGTTCTTTGTCTTGTGTGAAGTGCAGCACATGCTCTGATCTACTACCAGTGGTGTGAGCACTGCCTGGAGACCGGGTTCTCTCAGGCACTGGGACAGGGAATGTTCTGGCTGGACGACCAGCCTGATCAGGCAGGTGCTGTGGACATTGAAAGACAGATCTCGACTGCAACAGACGTCCTTTACGATAAGCTGTCCAGGATGCGGGGCGACAACCGCTTTCAGGGCCTAGATGCCTTGCAGGTGGTGTGGAATGTACGTGAAAAACTCCATTACTGCAGCTTGCTCAACGTAAGCATTGTCTCGTGAGTGAGCACACCTCGTCGTGTATTTCAGAAACTGACGACGTGCGTTCACAGGAAGGCAGTGCAGCAATTGCTGGTCCAAGGAAAGCTGTTCGAGTACCGAGATGACTTTGACATGCTGCTCTGGCGAGGGTTGCACTGGACAGAGTAGAATGGTCCCTATCTTGTATGCACACAGATGTTGTGACAGCTTGGAGTAATGTGCAGTGGCTTGCTCTGGTGTGTATGCTGTTAACCACATTGACTTATGTAATCAGGTCCTGTATCGCTCTTTCACGGTGTAGGGACTGTCTACCTTGCCAGTGATGTCAAAATGTAAATGCAAGATGCTCGTCGTGTATTTTGAAATACACGATGAGTGCCCGTAGATGGACATCTACTCTTTTGATGCCAGTAACACAGGGCAAAGATAACAAAGTGCTGTACAACATATACTTAAAGCGGTAAGAAAGAACTGCAGGAGATAATGACCAGAAGTCGGGAGTGTAACATGCATGTCATGTATTCTGGAACAGATGACGTGTCGGGGTGCAGGCACAGAGGATCAGTGGACACTGAAAGTTGTTTTGTAATATGTTATCCAGGAGCTGGAGGTACTGACAGCACAGTGTTGATGCTCTGAGATACTCATCGCACAAACAGCAAGGGTCACAATGGTATGCAAATGTGCAGAGGTGTGAATGAGACAAAAGAAGTATACTAGAGCAGACAAGAACTGCTAGACCCCTCTACCGACGAGCACGCTTAGAGGGCCCTGCAACATTGGAGCCTTCCATCTCTGCTCTGGGATGGCGTGATGCCCCTGCGCGTGCCTGAAGCTGTCCCCTCTCCACTAGGGTGTTGACACCGTCAATACTGTCACGACTGAGAGTTGAGGGAGGAAGGGAACTCACGAGACGAGCAGGGGTGATGACGAGTCTTGTGCAGCGAGAGTGGAGCAGGGCTCGACAGTCAGGGCTGGAGACAAGTATATTGAGCTATTGTCTACAGGGGAAGTACAGGGGGCTTACCTGGAGACAAGAGGTCAAAACTGAGTCTCCAGGCTGCCAGCAAAGCGGTATATATGTACATCAAACAATCAGCGCTAAGGACAATAAGGTTCAAGGCGTGCGAGAGTAACTACCATGCTGTGGGGGGAGGGAACAATAAGAGGGAGAACAATGAGGAAGGACAATAAGAAAGAACAATAGACTGGATGGTGCTGTACGGAAAAGGGGAATGATGGGGGTCCCGGGAGGGGTCATGACAGATACCAAAGATGGCAGTGCACACCTGATGTGGCCCATTGGGGAGTTGCTTGAGTCTTGAGGCTAGAGTGGTGTACCATTTGTGGCAGTCTTCATTGCTGCGTGGTTCAAAGTCCTGGATGGGAGGTGCTGCCTTGAAGATGTGAGGTTTGTTGCCAACAACAATGCCCATGCGGATGAGATTGACCACTCCCAGGCCTTTGGCAGCTTGAATGCATGAGGTATTGTCAGCATGCTTGCTAGTCGTCTGGTGTGAGATGGAGGACGTACTGTGTTTTTTGTGCCAAGCTGCAAGGAAGTCCTTGTGCTGGTCACTGGGACGCTTGAGATGGACGTGCAAGGGAGAGGCCTCGTGTATCCAGTTGAGAAAGTATACAACTGCCTGGGAGAAAAAGACGCTTGTGGACAAGCCCTTGATGTTGTCACGCTTTACCCAAGGGAGGCCGCGGATGAGAGCAGTGGCCTGTTTGAATGTGCGTGGTGCTGAGAGGGCTGTCTGCATGTCCTTGTTGCGGGTGGCAGGCCAGAAGACACAGGGAGCCATTTTGGAGATGAGGAAGCCAAGATGGACAGCGAGGCGGGACCTCCACTCTGCTGCGTGGAAGCGGAGCTGTCTGTCAGCCCAAGTGTAGCAGCTGCAAGTGAACTGGTTGCAGTTGTCAATGTCTGCTCCGCTGAAGTTGAAATCAAAGGGGAGGGAGTGACGATCGACGTAGGAGTGGTAGGAGAGGATGTCTACCTTGATCGTGAGCCATGGAGTGTGTGTGTCGCTGGCCAGAGCACGCTGGGAGGCACGGGCAAGGCCATTCTCAACGCGTTCTTCCTGTGTGAGTGCTCTCTGGGTGGCCATGTTTGTGCGAGCAGGCTCTGGAAGGCCCATGAGGGTCCATGCAGATGGGAGGGGGTCACGCTGTGTGGGAGCGAGGGTGTCTGGGAAGAAGCAGATGTCAGCGTGACGGACACAGTCCTCGAGGGCATTTTGATCTCTGTTGCTCTGTCAGCATCAGAAAGATCTGGGGAGAGCCGCAGAGAGCACTCTGCAATGGCTGTGCGGAGAACTGGCCAGAGAGTGCCTCTGGACCAGATGGGAGGGCAAACTCCGTGGAGGGTGTTTGCTGTACCAGCGGAGTAGAGGGAGTCGACGAAATTGCGGGGGGAGCAGGCACCTGTGTGTGAGCGGGGTAGGCCGTCGATCACTGTGTCGCGAGTGGTGGAGACGATGCGAGAGAGCCGTTGATAGGTTATGAGATCTCCGTTGTCCCAGCCGAGTGGTTTTGCAGACTTGATCCAGTGACGAAGTTCCTCCAGATGGACCTTGAGCCAAGAGCACCCGGGATGGGACTCGTTGTTGGCAATGCGAGCCTTGTCGGCCATGACGTGGTCGGAGACAAGAGTGCGCACATCGTCGATGTATGCTGTGATTGCAATGTTGCAGATGCGGCACAACTCCTCTGAGAGGGTGATGACTGAGGCTGAGAGGCCTGTTGGGCTTGGCTCTATTGCACAGCGCATCTGGAACTGGCTGATGTAGGCCTGTATGATGAGAGTGACACACGTCGTCAATTGTGGAATAGACAACAAGGGTCATGGCACTTGCAAACTGCCTAATAAGCAAACAAAGGCTTACCAGAAAGTGAGCAGTACCATAGGTGAGCTCCTGTGCACGTTTTGAGGCAGTGTAGGGCTTGCCAGTGAGCTGATTTTCTGGCCACTGGGAGATGGGGAAGAAGGGAGTGATGTTTGTGGGCCCCCCGAAAGAGAGATTGTTGCTGAACATGGGTATGTAGCCCTCTGAGATGGCGAGGAGGGGGAAGAGTTTGTTGAGGAGGGATGAGGGGAGGACTTTACCAGCACCTGTGTGAGCAAAGTTGAGGAGACGCTCAGCGACAGCGATGAGTTCTACGTAGTGTGGCATGGGAGTGTGCTGGAGACAAAGAATCCATGGCTGGCGAGTGGATCAACCGCCTGTCCTTTGTTGAGAGGAAGAGGAGGCTGAGCAAGAGACCTGAGTGTGTGGAGGGGAGGGATAGCGCTGCCCAGGGTGTGTGCGGCTGTGTTGAGATGAGGAAGAGGAAGCTGCTGGCTGGGGTTCAGGTTGCCAGAGATTGTTGCACTGGAGGGTAGCCATTTCTGAGCAACGAGAGACTGGCTGGGAGAGACGTTCGCGCCAGAGAGCCTCAATGAAGGAGGTTACAGGATATGTACTGATCATGTAAATATCTGGGAATATCTGTGGATGAAAGCCCCAGGGGTTATGAATACATATGAGCAGTGAAAAACAAGAAAGGCAAGCAAACAAGGCACGTACACAAGGGTGCAGGCAGATGGAAGCGTCTTTGATGGCAGTGAGGATGCTGGCGTGGGCACAAGCATTGATGACGGGGGAGATGACCGAGGTGTAGAAGCCGTCTGGGTCGTCAAAGATGTCCTGGTCCATGCGGTGCGGGTAGAAATCAAAGACGTTTTTGAGACGAAGGTAAGTGGGGGAGGCTCTTTCCATTTTGTCAGCGAGACACTGATGAGGGAGCTCCTGCCTTGCAAACTGGAGGATGTGCTGGGCTTGCCCCTCGTTTTTCTCGTCGCGAGCCCAGGCACCTGTGACCACCCCAGTCATTGGACCTGTTTGAGCGAGATGGGCGCAAGCTGAGAAGTGGACACGGTGAGCGAGGGTGTTGTAGCACTGAGAGCTGACTGGAGCAATGCAAGGGCCGTGTCCATGGCCCTCCCTGATCTGGGTGTTGAGATGGCAGACAATTCTGGTGAGGGGTTGAATGAATCCGTGTGCCTGCCATTGACCTAGTTCAGGGATGAAGCAGTGGGGGTATCCTGTGTGGGGGATGTCGTTGACGGCGTATGGCCTGGCCTGTTTGCAGAAGTCGATGTCTCCAAGATCTTCATCCTCGAGGGGTTCGCCAAACCCACGGCCATTGTCAAGTTCTCCCTGGAAGTCGTCTTCAAAGGGGATGTGGGTGTTCCCAATGAAGAGGGTGTGCATTTTGTGGAGGTTCTGGAGTACTCCCACACAAGGCTAAGTCTGTGTGAGGGAGATGGCCTCTCTGCGGGGGACTCTGATTCCATCTAGTGTGTAGATGGGTATTTCCTTGTCTTCGTTGTTGAACATGGGCAGATCGGTGAGCTGATCCACTGAGTCGATGACATTGCGTGAGGAGGGGTTTGGGGAGTCGTAGACATCTTGATGTGTCTCAATGATGGTTTCCAGATCCACGTCATTCCAGATGGGAGGGATTGTAACACTAGTGGCAAGGAGACAGACACAGTGAGTCCGCTGGCAAGGGAAACAAGAAGGGAGGGGACATACAAGTAGTGAGTAGCGAGTGCCAACTGGAATCTTGAGAAGATGAGGGGGTCAAAGTCTTTTCTCCAGAACATGTGGTCTACAGTGGTGTCATCTGGGTTGCAGACCATGCAGTTTTGACCGTAGAGGATGATGAGGCTGAGAGGTGTTGAGTTTTTGAAGATGGGGAGATGGTATGAATGTGGGGCCCTAGAGTACCACTTGTTCCAGTAGGACTTGAACTCGTTGTTGAGCAGGATGAATGTCTGAATCTTGATATCCAGATCGTGGCGTGTCCTGCAGAGCAGAAGCAGTCAGAAGAAGGGCAAAAAGAAACTATAGACCCAGAGGTATGCATGTAAGGAGCTCGTCATGTATTTCTCAACAGATGACGAGTTTGCAGAGCCAAACTGGGTGCCAATGATGGAGTAGCAGTAGCAATCCAGCACACAGAAGATAATAAAAGAACCCGCAGAGGCGGACCCACTGCATCTGCGGGGTGTACAGCTAGCAAGACGAGGCCCATTGTGTGTTTTGCAATGGACGACGAGCACCCCAGGAGTGCATGCACACCCTCGTCGTGTATTGCAAAACACGCAACGGGCGTCACTACCCCGCAGAGGCGGACCCCCTGCCTCTGCGGGGTGCTGCATGGCTGATTAGTCTTTGCGGTGTGTGGGGGTGAGCGATTAACCCGCAGAGGTGGACCCCCTGCCTCTGCAGGGGGCTGCATGGCTGATTAGTCTTTTGCATACGCAACAAGCACTGAGCAGTGCACGCACGCCCTGGTCGTCTATTTTGAAACACAAGACAAGCGCCACTACCCCCGCAGAGGCAGGGGGGCCGCCTCTACGGGATAGTCTGCGCTGTTCCATGTGCTGTGGCACTACTGTGAATGTCTGAATCTCCAAAAGCATGCCCGTAGATGCTAGTTGTCTGTTTCAAAACACACGACAAGGCTCTAAAGACTGTGTATAGGTATGTAGCAGTCAGAATGGAATACTCACAGAATGTCTGTGAAAAGCCCAAGTGACAAGCATGAGCTGATGTCTGGGTAGGAGTTCCTGAGCGCAAAATCAGAGTACTGGATCCGCGTAAAGAGCACAGACAGGAATGCCCAGATCACATTCGCCGCCTTTGTCTCCATCCTTGCAGGCTTCTCAGACTTTGGGTCAAACTCTTGCACCTCTCCGTTGGGACCCACGCACTCGTCAGGAGCAAGCACAATCCATACATCCCCGCCAGAGTGCACCTTTCCAAAGTAGAGCATGCGTCCAATTGGGTCAAAGCCCAGGACATCACGGTTGCCCCAATAATCCCAGCGCTGGAGGTCTGGACGGATAGTCAACACCCACGAAGGGTCGTTGCGCACCTCGGGGACATTGATGTTCGGAAGAGCAGCATCCAGACCAACTTCCGCAGTCAGACCCATCTTGTAGTCCGGACAGACCTAGTTGTTGCATTGGCAGTCTCAGAGGGACCCTGCAGAGACTTGAGACACGGTGTGGACTCACCTCTCGCATCGTCCACAACAGATCCTTGTGTGTGGGCTTGATCTTGTACCGCTCGTCTATCACCAACCTCCTCTTCTGCTTCAACAGTTGCAGTGCAGCCCGGGTGTTCCTCCGCTTCCAAATGGTCTTCAACTCACTCAGGTGCAGGTTTCTCGTGGGGATGGAAGCATACGCCCCCCGCTGCAAGTTGGCAAGAATGCCATCCTCAAGCATCCTCGTAAGCAACTGCTTCTCGGTCGGAGGGTCTTTGCACTCCATCGTCGGAGGCACCGCACTCTGCTCGTGGTTGAGCATGTTGCACATCTCGCCCTTGCGCTGCGTGTACGCCGCCTCACCAAGACCTCCATGCTCTGTAGGGACACTGGAGCTCTCGTAGCCATCCTCAGAGCCCAGACTGTGCATACAAGGTGCAGTTAGTGCTCGTCCTCTGTTTTGAAATAGACAACAAATGCAGTAACTCACTTGTCGTCCCCAATCTCAATGCCCTCAGGGTCATTGTGGAAGCGGATAGAGTCAATGTTGAGACGAGCACGAGACATGGTGTGTTCTGAATAGTTTGGTGGAATGGGGAGAAAGCTGGCAGAGGAGCTGGTAGAGCAGGCAAAGTAGACAGCGCAGCAGAGACAACAGCAGTCGAGGTGTATCGGACGCACTTGCCTCGCGTGCAGGCGGGGGTCCTTGGTTATATGTGTGTCTGCAGTATTACTCCAATACATTCTTCTCCTGTTCTGCTTGCTTGCTTGTCCTAGCCAAATTAGCCGTGTTAGCTGTCGACTAATTGGGCCCACCCTGTGCAGTCACAGTGTGTCACACCACATACTGGGTAATTAGGTTCCACAGAACAACAGTGTCTCCCCATTGATCCCTATTGCTATAATGCTACATGACTCAAGGTCTTCCCTATTGGGTTGTTCAAACAGCTCTGGTACAGTATACATTTTATTCATACACTTCTTCAAACTACCATGGATACTATGAGACAAAAGAACAAACAGTGCATACAGAATGGCAAGAGGGGGAGAAGGAGGCTTGTCGTCTAATTCATAATACATCGCAAGCATACTACGCATCTGTTACCAACCAATGATAGTCCAAACAATACCATACAATACGCAGTACAGAGCCCAGAGCATGGGCACACCTACACAGCCCTGCCAGGGCCACCCATAGACACACTCTGCAACGCTCGAGAGGCTCAACCGTCCTCGTCAGAGTTGCTGTTGACATTGCTTCTCCAGGCGTACTGTTGACGTGCTTTCTTCGTCTTCGGAGTGCGCTGGTCGGCCCGTTTTGTCTTGGATGACGACCCTGCACATTCTTGCTTCTTTGCAAGACCCTTGCCCTTGTCTGAAACACCCCAAAATGAGCACACAACGCCCGTCAAGTATTCTGAAACAGTCAACGAGCATTGACTCACCCATTGCCGGCTCTTCTCGCTCTTGGGTGCGCTGTCTGGTACCCCTGGCTTGAGCTTCAGGAATTCTGCATGTGTCATGGGAGGTAGAGCTTGATGAAGCAACTGGCAGAGCAGCAGCAGCAGGGGGACTCGGCTCTTCAGGCAGCGTGTTCAGAATGACATCCGGCAGGTCAGAAGTGAAAGAGCCAGGGCTGTCATGCACTGTGTCGAGTCGCAGAGAGGACACTCCCCTCACTGTTTGTGCAAGCGGGGCATCCTGAGACAACCCAGGGACAACCTGCGAGGAACTCACAGCGTATACATGAGCCTCAACAGCTGCATAGTCCACGTACATCCCAGAGCTATCCCGGTCTTCGTCTTCAGCAACTGTAGACAGCGTGTTGACGTCGACGTCTTTGCTGGGATTCTGACGAGTGCGGGCCTGATAGACATGACGAGCAGGCTGCAATGGCTGGCTTGTAGAGTCCTCCATCTCTATGTCCTGAGAGGCATTGAAGCCATACAATGAGCTGTTGTCATTGTCGTCCTTGCCTTCAACATCCTTATCAGAGGAAGAGCTGTCACCATTTTCATCGCTGTCGTTGCTTTTGTCCTCGGAGTTGTCGCTATTGCTTGCTGCCTGTAGACTGGCAGCATGCTCTCCAGCTGCTTTGCCCTTGCCCCACACCAGAGGCTTGGGCAGAACAGGTTCAGTCTGCAGTATAAACCTTGTCGTCAGTTTCAAAATGGACGACAAGCCTAATCACATGGCTCACCCTGCCTGTTGCCGCCTTTTTGCGCTGCAGGTGCGTATTGTCGTGTCAGTTGGGTGAATCTGCATTAACAACACAATAATGCTTGCCTGACAGAGCCCAGTGTCTTCACTCTGAATGTACACAGCACGCCGTCGATTCTGAAACAGACAACGAGCAGACATCCACAATGTACCTGGCCTGTGCGCGCCTTTTCCGCCTGTAGACACCCCTCAGTACCATAGAAGACAGCATAGAACTGTTCTGACCCACCTGAGTGCGCTTGTTCTGATTACAGCAGGTGTGTAATGCATGTCGTCAATTTGTAAACAGACGACGAGGGCAACCTAGTCACTCACCTGGGTTGCAATGACGCTCTCAGGCTGTAAATGCATCATTAGCGGCAGCAGACAGTACTGTACAACATGCAAGACTTACGTTGCTTGACAAGCCCTGGCTCGACAGTGCCTGTACAGCTTGTCATCAGTTTTGAAATACTCGACGAGCGTGACCGCACATTTACCGCTGATTGTGCAGGGGTTTCTGCTGCTGCAGAGCTCTGGTTGCTTGCTCCAGCATCTGCAGCATCCAGCGAGCTTGCCTGGCACAGCAAATGGTCAGTTGTATGCTTAGATACAAGCACTGGAGCGAAGAGCAACATACCTGCAGGGCCACTTCCAGCTCGTATGCAAGAGTCACCTGGTCCTCTGCCATAGGGAGGATGTAGGGGAACTTCGTAGAACTCCTCATCATCAGATGAGCAGAAGGCTGTCTGACTCGTGTACTTTGCAAACCGACGGTCCTGTCCCTTTGCCAGAGTCCGCTTTTGACTGCCGAGCTTGATCCCCCGGGCAGCTGTGCGTGCAGTCCCCTTGCGCGTGGTTCCAAACACAATAGGCCACCCCTTGAGCTCTTGCGGAGGAGGCAGCTGGTC
This sequence comes from Lignosus rhinocerotis TM02, assembly GCA_000743315.1. NCBI lineage: Eukaryota > Fungi > Basidiomycota > Agaricomycetes > Polyporales > Polyporaceae > Lignosus > Lignosus rhinocerus. Next base: position 21,314 of record KN050226.1, read on the forward strand.
TGGGTTGCTCACATTGTGTCCTTCAGCCCTGGCAAGCTCCAGAAACTGCATCCACAGTCCTGGGTTGAAGTCCTGTAGCGCATCAGCATTCTTATACACAGTCGGCTCTAGGAGAGATGCCCCCCACAATAGTCGACCAGCAGCTGCGCATTGGGGGTAGCCTCCGTGGGCAAGCAGGCATTGGGGGTAGCCTCAGTGGGCAAGACGTACGGGGCCTCCACTGGGAGTTCTCGTATGTGAGTCTCAATGCGCTCTGTGTTCTTCATCAATGCCTACAAGGGAAAAATGTCTCGTCATCTTTTCAAAATACACGTCGAGCGTAAACTCAACGGATATGCTTCACCGCATGGACACATTCTTCATTGCTCAAAGACATGTCAGGCTGCATGAAGAGATCCTTTGCAGCCTCGGTCATTGACGGACGTGCTTTGTTGTCCTAGTTGACCCAAGATACACCAGCAGCTTTTGCCCACTGGTGCGAAGGACCCATGAAGCTGTCGACAGTCGTCTCGCAGATTCTGGTCAAGAACGCAACCCAGGAGTCGAAACATCGTCGACCTTGTTCAAGCTGCAGAAGCTGCCCTGTTGTCGCAATCTGGTGGTGGTATTCGAGGACACAGAGAGAGGCATACATCGAAGCAGCAATGTGTTTGTTCTGGAAGCCCCTCTGCAACCACCCAGCGTGGCGGTACAGCATCGCAACAGATGGATGCTTTGAGAGGAAAGGAGGGGGAACAACACGCATCAATTTCGTCAAGGGATTGCTCGCAAACAGCGATGGATTGGAAATCTTCGACCAGGGCTCCAGCTTGACAAATGACTTCACTGCTGCCTGGCCTTGTCTCTGGAACATCGACAGCTCGTACTTTGACAGTTGAGCATGCCCATCCATGGCCAGCGTAATATACGGACGAATGGCATTGATTTCCTGCATCTCTGTCTTGCTGAAACTCACTGCAGGAATGCCCTTCGCGGCAACGTCCTTGAACGACTCGAGAGAGACATTGGGATCTGCTGGGAAAATCCACGCAGCGCTCTGCCACCGCGCAGAGGTGCAATCCCACACCTCAGCAATCTCCTTGGTCACAACAGCCATCTCCTTGGTCACAAACTCCAACAGGAAGGGCTCAACAGCTTGCAGCTTGTCAAGATGAGCATACAGCCAGTCCCAGAACTGCACAGAACGCTCGTTACATGTTTTGAAATAGACAATGAGCAGAATAGCACAGACACACCTTCACTGCGTTCTCCGACGGGTGCCGGAAGTACGCTGGATGCTCGAGAGACATGATGAGGTACGAGAGGTGGTCAAATATTGTGCTTGACTGCGCCATGTGTTAGGAACAGACCAGCCACTGTACCAGCTACGCCAAAAGGGCGCAATGTCCAGGTTACCTGGACACTTGGCTGGTACTATATATGTAGCTCATACTGTGTTCATGACACCATGCTCCGGACAAACAGCTCGCAGAGTGGATCGAGTGTGTGAAGCAGCTAGAAGGAGATAGCAGTGAGTATTCTAATTCCTCACTCATTCAAACACTAAGGATACGGGAAACGCGGGACGTTCACAGGAGAGCTCTCACGGTTAGCCACGCTCAGTAGTGCTTTTCCAACCTACTTGGAGAGCGTGAGGGGCTTGGTAGCCCTTTACGTCAAGCGCGGCTACCCTCGTGACCTTGTTGTGAATTGGGCCAGGAAATACATCCTGGAACGCTGGGAAAAGAGGCTCAGTGAGAAATCGGCAGCCTCCGGTGATGGAGATGGCGTTCTAGTCCTCAAAACCCATTACAACACGGCGTGGAATTACTTTTCAGCCAAAGAGCTCGGGGACGAGATCTT
>KN050227.1:9552-27154 GCA_000743315.1 Lignosus rhinocerotis TM02
CTCGCGCACCCACAAAGGGACGCCCTCGCGCTCCAACGCGTCTTCGAGCTCGCCCCGTATCGCGCTCGCGATCCCGCCGAGCACCTGTGTGCGCTGGACCCGCCCGCCGACGACGTACGCGGGGACGTCGAACGGGGGCGCATGCTCGCTTGCCGTCCCCGACGCAGACGGGTTCGGGGAGACCACAGAGCCTGGGGATGTCGACGACGACGACTCGGCCGGGATGGGGAGGGACGACGTGGACGTGGTCGGGCTCGCCGGGGGCGTGGGTGAGCTGGCAGTGGCACGCCCGAAGAGGGAGGCGAAAGGGTTGGAGAGTCGGGTGCCGCTGCTGCTCCCTGAGGTCGTAGGGAGCGTCTGTCTTGCCCCGGGACGCGGTGGCAGTGGTGGGCCCTTGACGTGTGCCGCGGACCGTGGCGGGAGCGGCAGACTGCTCGTGTGCGTTTGCACGGTGAAGGAGGGGTAGGAAGGCACACCTCGTGAATGCTGACGATGATGGTCATGACCATCCGCGGATGATGCAGAAGCGGTAGAAAGGGGTTTAGGGAGAGGAGCGAGGGATGTGAAGGCCGAAACGCGGGTGGAAGGTGTCAAGAGTGCTTGGAATGGCTTGGAGGTTGGTGATAGTGTCGAGCGGAAGGTCAGAACGTTGCTGAGTAGAAGTCACGCGCACGACGAAGGATGTCATATGTTTGCGGATTAGCACATACGTTCCTACAAAACAACTCTCGACGGCGTACTCGGTGATATATCCTCGGAGCCCCGACAAGGTGGTCACACTCGTGGTCTTAGCACCAGCACCAGAGTCGCAAAACGCGACATGATCTTTGATGAATTCAGCAGTCACTGCGACACTCGAAGGGTGCGGATCTCGCGGTAGGAGGAGTGTAGCCTATATAGGCCGCCGATCGTCCAGTAAGCGCAGATGTTATGCGGTCAACACAGCAGTGCGTACTCGCCTTGCCGTCCGTCACAGCGTTCCACAGGTCGTTCCACTCAGCAGTCCTCTCTGTCTCCAGCGCAAACTTCTCCAAGATCGCCCATCCTGTGCTCGCGGCGTCCAACCCTACCTTCTGGGCTGCAGCCTTCAGGTGCATGAGCTGCAAGCGATGCGCAGCATCGCGATCCGGCGACGTAGGATAAGACGTCGTGCCGGTGGCAGTCGTCGTAGTGGCAGGCGAGGGTGCACCTCGATGCTTGGGGGTATACGGAACATATCTAGGTGCTTGCGATGGGGAAGACGAATCCGTGCTGCCCTGCACGGAGCTCGTAGAGCCTGTCGCTGGCGTATTTGACGACGAAAACGAGGAGGGCGCGGGCGGAGGCGAGAGGAGAGGGTGTGCAGTGAGACTTTCGTGTGAAGTGGTTCGCAATAGGCCGCTCCCGGATCGTCCTAGGGAGCCTGCAGGGAACAAGCTCTCGCGTTTTGACATGATCGCACAGGAATCTTATTGTGCTGGATATCCGGAGGGAAAGTTCGGTGTGATTTGGGTGGGTAGGCCGTTGAACTCCGCTGGGTTCCAGGTTGGCGTTCTGTGGTACAGTGGGTCAGTTCAGGGTTGTGGTCCTGGATTAGCACGCGCTCTTTCGCAAGGCGCATGCGAAGGGGGCAGAAACTCGGAATTTGGGCAGTGGGTCTTTGTCTTAGGCATGTGTCCTAGGAAACGGCAGCAGCCAAGTACAGAATTACCTCGCAACCTCAACATCCTCGATTGAAAGAGGACAGACCATCCTGCCCGCCTTACGGCACATCCGTCTGCGGAACAGCACATTCTTGGAGCGCACAGTATCCCCGGGTTGCCATAAGGCAAGGTGCACACCCGAGCATGTCACGGTGCCTGCGGCCGAGTCTCGGTTCCTGCGCGAAGGATGCCACAAATATCCTGCTCCCTCAGTGCGCTGCGGCGGAGCGAGCGCGGTCCTCCATGAGACAGCCGCAAAGCTTTCCAAAAACAAGCGTTCGAGTATACAACGAGGGCATGCGCAACTCTATGTAGTGGAAGAGCACTCACTCAATCCCAGAACGGCTGTTAGTAACTGCGTCTCGCCGACCCTACGCCACTAGATTCGTGGGTTCCTGGGTCTTCACGTCCAGATATTCTGACAGGCGGTGGATCCGTGCGCCTGAATACACCTCAGAAAGTACGCGGCTCACGATGGACAAGTGGTATCCGTCACCAGAGTCGGGGAATGCAGAACGATGCTCCTGCTCGATCAATTCTAGTCGGCGGAAGACACCAAGTCCGATCGACCGAGGCGCGGTCGTGCACGATCTTGAGAGATGAGTCAAATACGCAAGGGTGGGTCGGCCCAAATGAGACTCACAGGGTAGGAAGACAAGTCGGAAATGACAGATCTCCTCCATGGGCGCGCGCTCAAGGCGGGTACACAATGTTAGGCGCGGGTCGGTGGGCGCGGGAAAATGTGATCGGCGCATCAAGTCAGACGCCCGATTTGGCATTCTCAAGTTCGCGTGCAATGAGCATCCCAGGCTCGACTGGTTCATGTTCCCATGTTCTTCTTGACATTGGGACAGACCCTTGGACTTTCGTACACTAAAGGTGGCGCTATGTGTAAGGCTTTCTCGTCTCCGATTGCCGGATCTTGACTATCTACCCTACCGTGGCGTCAGGACGTCCGCGCCAGAACGATACGAAACTTCTAGTCGGTATCGCTCTGCGCTTCCATGCAATCCAAGCACGTCGTGAATGCAATTTCAGCTCGCACATGGAAGGCAAGTCTCTATATTAATGTGTCCATAAGAGTGTCAGGGATGACTGCTAGCGTTCATTACACTCGCTCGACTCCAGTACCCATCCGCGTTTCGCATGAGAAGAGGAATGTTTGGACTGAAACAACAGGAAAAGACAATAAACCAGACATCCCCAACAGCAAATACGAGCATAACATCTGCGACGTCCTGAATACGCACCAACTGGTTGGTAACGTTTTGAACCGGCAGTGAGGCTCTGACAGTGACACTAAGGAAGACTGGGCTCCTCCTTGCAACCGGCTTCCGAAACCTGACTGGCTTGCAGATCCTGGAAGGAACCCGCATATGAAGCGGTGATATGTTGTTGTCCAATAACATCTAATTGCATCGACCCCTGCCAAAGCGCAGCACAGGACGCAGGTCTGAGGATCTGACAAGCGACGACTGAATGCCGCACCGGGCGGAACCGAACCCGCCCGCATCGATGATCCTGCGAGGGCGGGAGGCGGGCGGCGCACGAGGGTACAAAAGGCAGGATGCCAGATAAGGCTCACAATAAGTCATGAGGAGATGATGATTTCGAAATGCAGCGGGACGGGACGTCAGGGAAGTCGAAGCGAAAGTATTGCGCGTACATGGACTAGCTACATCGAGCTTACTTGGCCAGTGAGAGAGAGCATCTGAGCAAACGCTTGCCAAGGGTCCGAGCACCCCGCCGAGTCGCTCTGACCGCGCCCACCAGCGCGCCTCGCAGGTCGTCACCGGAAAACCCGGACGTCCGAGTCGGAACTCGCGATGGGGTGGTTGAGACTCGATGGACGGGACGACGGGCGGTTGTGGCGGCATGCTGGCTTGCTGTGGACAGGGTCGAGGTTACCATCAACGAGCCCTGGTTGAAGAGACGTCCGCCACGGCGGCATCGGGCACGCTTCTAGTTCCTACACTCTGCTTAGAGCGCGGCGGTCAGGCGGGGATGATCCCGATGGGATGCGAGACTTGGATGTGCGTCAGCGCGACTGCGAGCCCTTTGGCCGGGCAAGTCGGAGAAAACAAGCCTCAGATATGAGGAAGGCGAAACATCGTTAGGAGGACGGGTCGCAAAGTGGGATGAGGATCAGGGTGGGTGCGGTAATATATGTTGCTTGTGTATCAACCAACAAGACGGTCATGATGGTAGGATGATATGCGCGACAGGAGAGGATAGGAGTGCAATGTCTTTAACTCCGCGGCGTATCGATATCATTGACCGCTGAAAACGCCGGTGCCCAGAAAGGCAGATATCGCATCACGATTTACCACCAAGGCGCAGCCATCGCTCTGTCATACACCTAGGACCGGCATTCGGTCAGCCATGTGTGAAACTGACTCATGGCCGTGGTCTCACAGTGAGCAAAAGGATAGATGAGCAATGGGTACCTTTGAGCTAATAATATTTGCGGGACCCCGAGGGAAGCTGCGTTCGGCCCAGGACGAACCACGGTCCTCCGGCAAGCTGACATAACATCCGCCCTGGTCCCTCCCCCACCGTCGCCAATGATACTTCACAGCGGTGTCTCCATGGATATTGTACAGAAACAGACGGTCTGACTCCTGACCAAGAGCGACCCCGGTCAGATCACGCGCAGGGATTTATCGATCTTCGACAACTGCCAACGTAGCCACTGCGAATGCACAGCTGCACACACCCTGACGCGCGCCGGAGGACTGGGTGGCGTACGAGGGCGGAAATCCAGATTGTGGTAATAGTTACGCACCATGGAGACATCGGTGGGTGAGGCGGGTAAGTATGAGCGGCGCCGCGGACAGGACAGGGCGGTGACCGGCAGCGAGGCAGCTTGGGCTTCAAAGCTTCATCATCCGGCGGCAGGAGAGCAGCGGAAGAGACGTCGGAGGCGCGGGTCACGTTCTCGTCGGACGGACTAGTACGGAGAATCGGGTGGATAGGTCCGGAACCGTGATCGTGAAAGAGGTCACCGGTCACTGGTCTGCACGTTGAGGTCATGCTGACGCGCCCAATCTGGAGACTAATCCGGATAGACTGCTCAAGCTGAAAACCGCCATTAAATAAAGATTCCAAAGGAACTCTCATTGCGAAGGATATCATGATGGTGATGGAACGTGTGTATAGAGTCGGCATAGAGAGCGAGACTTGTGCCATGTCCATCTCTCGTCGGGATACCGTGCCAGGTTGAATGCGGAAGGTGAGAAGATAGGAGGCTATCGAGTCAGTCTCAAAACAGTTCAAGCGGTTTCTCACCCAGAGGCTGCGTGACTCCATGGAGACACAAATGGCAACTGGGGCAGGCTGGATGGAAGGCAATATTGGCCATCGCCGGTGTGAAAATGGGCGTTCTTGTCAGGGCAGTTTCGACAAATGCGGGGGAGGCACTGGCAGTGCACTGGCAGAAACCCGGACGTGCCGGCACGTGCGGCCAAGGGGTCGGCTGCAATGGGCCCGAAGTGAAAGCCGAGCTCAGTTCCTCTGGCGCTCTCTGGTGATCTCAGATAAGTTGCGTACTTGTGCTCTCGCGAGACCTTCTGGAAGCGTGCAGCATGCAGTCAATTTGAACGTTTGAACACTCGTGCCCGTTTCGCAGTGGCAAGGTTCCGGCTAAACGCCACGGTTGTCTCAGGCTGCCGGTGTGGCCGCTGGTGGAGGACAATGTCGTGCGGGTAGATGGAAGACGGATCGACGAATTGGCCCGAGACATACTGTGCACGTGCCAGAGGACAACACCATTGGGCGCTGAGGAGGCCATGTGGGACGGGGTGACAGAATCCGGTGCAGTGGAAGATTAGGTAAGACGAAGGTCAGAACCGTTGTGGCGACGACGCCGGCGGCAACGGGGGCGACCGAGATTACTATATGAGTACGCCTGCTTCTGAGCGCTCAGAAGACCCTGGTCCCCGTTCTTGACGGACTCCGTACTCTCCTTGGTTCAGATCCCAGCGCAGCCGGTCTCCTTATTTTATAACCGTCTGCTACTTTAACCCCCTCCCATCCTCACTCCTCTCCGCCCTAGTCCCGTCGTCCCCCCGCACAGTACGCCTTCCTATCCCGACCCTTCCCAACAGCCATGCAGGTTCCTGTCCATCCCAGCAGCTTCGTCATTGGCCAGCCCATCAGCCCTGTATCCTGGCCTCGCAAGCTCCCTAAGCCCACCCACATCTCTGTGAACGTGCGTGCTTCTAATCTGTTCCAGCCCGCCCTATCCTAACCCTCATGCAGACTACTCGCCGTCCAGCATCTGCGGATTCTACATGCACGGTCTCCTCAGCATCCTCTTCCCCTATTTCTGCCTCACCAACCGCCACGCGCGCCGAGACTGAGGTCCAGCGCGCCATCTCACGTCTCCTCAGCCTCACCAAGCAACTGCAGGAGGTCCTCAACCGGTGGGCGCGTAATCTCGCTTCCGAGGGGGACGTTAGCGACGCCTTTGTGCTCGTCGGCAGTCAATTTGACTCGACCGTACATGCTTTCTGGCGTGTGGGAGTTGACATGAGGTGAGTGTCTTATCCCCTCCCGCGTCCGTCCCTACCGTTTCCTTTCGTGCACCGCACTTTCTTGTGTATATTACATTACACTGCGCATTATATCTCTTTTTGGCGACATTAATCGCACCCCGTCTTCTTCTTCCCACCTTTGTCCACAAGTCCCTTATCCTTATCCCGGCCCACTCTCACCGAGCGCCGCATTGTCCGGCTTATGTCATGCCGGCGCCTCTCCGGTGCGGTCCGACACCGGTGGCAGCCATGGGCTTCCATTCAGGTCGTGCCCCACATGCCCACGTCTCGTCCACTCGCTCTTCCCCTGCTCCGGTTGGCCCAGCTCCGGTCCTATCCAGCTCCCATCCGTCCATTCCTTTCTTAGCGACTCTGCCTTCCATTCCTAGCCTTCTAGCCTCCGCCACTTTTGCTTCAAACCGACTTCCCGTTATCCGACCCTTCATTCCACACTTTCATCTCTCTTGCTATTTCTATCGTATTTCCCACTACCACACGTCCTCTCGTCAATTCGAGAATGGTCCGACTCACAACATGCTTGTTTCAGCGATCTGTTCGATGTTCCAGCAACGCTGCGTACTGTCCTTGAGGATGTTCTCGCAGAAACACCCTCCCCTGCCGTTCTCGCCCAATACACGCCCACCATCCGCTCCACTCTGTTCAGGCTCCTGCGCGGTCTCCAGGCCAAGCAGGCGCCTTATTGGGCTGCTGTCGCCCGCGCAAGGGATAGCGGTCGTATATCTGCCGTCCCTGGGGCGACTTTGCGCGACGGTTAAGCCCGAACGTGGACGGTCCTCTCTTGCTCTTCTTTCGAACGGCGAGGTCCCGGTACGCACCGGATGCTACCTCACCGCTCTCGCGCCACGTCCCCCCTGCGGGACACGATATACCCCGCTGTATCACCACCATCTGACAAAACACCCGCGGCGACGCGCCGCTGGGATGAACACACTGTAGCAATATCACGACCGGTCTGCTTTGGGAACTTGACTCGGACACACGGCGCGCTTCTGCGAACACGCTCGCTCGTCTTCCATCGTCGCATCAGGATCTCATCTGCCACGATATCAACGAGGTCTCCTTTTCCCCTTCCCCCTTTCACGACCCGTCTCTCGAATTATTCGTACTTTCGCTTCTTAATCGGCTTCGACCTCTCAGCCGTCTCTCGTTTCGATCCTTCTTGCTCAAGCACAATGCACGCACACTCACATTTCACCCGCATTCAAAGTTCGATTTTCTTTTCTCTCTTTTTCGTTCTTGCACCGCTCGACGCTCCGCTGCACTCCATTGCATATATGTTTCCCACTGTATTCATATTCTACCGCCCTCGATCCGCCCGCCCGCTCGCTCGCTGCCTGGTCCGTATCGACGTTAATTCTCTACGCATAACGCACCTTCCTTGTTTTGCGCCCATGCGCCTTGCCTCCCCTCACCTCGTGTAGACCGGTTCCATTTGCTACTATACATCCTGTTGTTGGACACTTGGCCCCTTCTCTCCTTCTCCCTTCCTTACATTTACATTTACATCTACATTTACGCATCCCGTCCTCAGTTCATTGTATGTGATAGTGGCGGTGTAGATAGTGTACCACACCAACCTGCTGTAATTGCTGTCGGCGTAGTGCCATGAAATATGAATGGCTTCGAAGTCAACAAAAGCTCGTCATTGTTTCTGGATCTCGAGGCGTGCGTGTATGTGTATTTGCATTGGTTCTCCGGACTCTACATAGGGCCGCGCGCCATTACACCCATCTCTACAGGGACGCTGGTGCGGATCTGGGTTCAACGTTCATGGATGGAATTGAGGCAAGTCTCCACTCTCGAACTTCCTGTGACGGACAATCCCCCCCATTGTATTTGAAACGCCGCGCCCGTCCCGAGCTCGAGCTCGTTTCGAGCTTCCCATGATCTGGACATGTGTGCAGCTGTCTGTTCGGTGTTCAGTCAGCAAGAATGCTCGGACGGCATGTCCGAGTCCGCGCCAAGTTGAGACTCTTACTCTCTCCTTAGGCCTTACCGGTACTACCCACCGCCGCCGTGCACTGACACTCGACACTCCGACACTCGACCCTTCCAGTGACGTGACACGTCGTCCCATCATTTCATGCTCCAAGGAGTCGCATACGGACTACAATACGTACTGCAGCATCACGCAGTCACGGCACGGCGTCCACTGTCGGCCGGCAGTGACAGTAGTAGTAGGTATGCAGCACACACCGCTTCTCGAATCTCACCGCGTTACACGTCCGACTAGCGTAGTACGTGTGTCTTGAAAACGTCTGAGCTTCAAAGCTTCTATAGCAAAAGACATCACCGGGCTGAAGCTTAAGCCTGGGTCCCGGGGCCCACAGATGTCCCCGGGTCCGCGGGCACATCACTAGTACTACTGGAACGTACTGCTTTCTCGACTCGGAGGTCCTCACGTACTCCGTACCCATAACTAGTCTCAGACCGCTGCAGTTGTCACGGTGTACATATGTGCCTGCTCAGGCTCTCTCACTCACACTCATCCGCCGGAGCCGGCGGCCGGGGTGTCCGTGGCCAACCACTGCCGCACACGCGTCACCGTGAGGCCGCCCCTGGCAGCAAGGTGGAACACCCTAGCTGAGACGCGAGCGATGGAACCTGGGAGCGGTGCCACTCTTCTTGCAATCACGATGCATGATGCGGATCGATATCCGAGTATGTCATTACTATGTACATAGTAACTGGGTGTTCCTACTTGCGCCTGTGCAGTGTGCACGCAGCGTTCACAGATAATCATGACACTGTGCCACATGGGGCCCCGAGTCCCGGCGAGTCACTGAGAGTACAGCGCAGGCACGCCGGATAGGTACCCTTTCCCCTCTTCTTCAACAAGTCCGAGTCACGGTTGCGCTGCAGGCAGTGCCACACTGGTAATAAGTAAAATGATTGCTGCTGTAATCTCCGGAGGACAATGCCGCACTGCCAGTGGCAGCCTCGTGTGTATGTACTTAGTGTACTACGTATGCACTGACGTTTCCCAACGCGTATACCAGATGAATGATGATGCCACCCATGCATGTATGTATAATGGTGCAGACGGGCGAGCCGGAGAGCTGTTACTATCAGGGTGGGCCATGGGTGTCCGAGGTACAGTACACTAGCATGAGTGGCACCCGACTGCGATGGGCGGGGCTGACTCGGAGTCCTCCAGTGATGGTACTAAGTACATGATCTGAGCGAGCGTACGTATGTACGTACGTACTGTGTACCATACATGACGACGGTCCACAGCGATCGTTCCAGAGTCCAGTATCTACTAGTATTGTGTGTACATCATCGTAACATCAACTTTCCTGAATCCTCCGACTCTCGCGACGGCGTCCCGACCCTGGCAGCTTGGACCACCACGTTTTCCCGGGCCCGCACCCGCCGCGTCCTCGGCGTCGGCGTCGGGTGTCCGATTGCGCATCAGCAATAGCAATGATATCGAGTCTTGAGATTGAATGTTGAATACCGACACTGCACTGCCAGACGACTCGGACTCGGGGTGGCACTGCACAGGCTCGATCACAGATCTGTCGCCAGCTCTCCCACTCGCACCCCGAGTCGAGGCGTATTCGCTTCGCTTAAGCTTTCGATAGATGGGAGATGTCTCGCGATGCGGAGGTACCTCAGGCCGGTGGTCGATGATGGACTTGTGTGACTCGCCGACTCTGCCCTCGGAAAAGGCTGTCGTTGTTCCACACTAGTTGTCCGTCGTCCGAGCCGAACTCCTCATCATGTACATCCAGAGGAATTTCCTCGATATCTTCTTCCTCCGGGTCCCGCATCTCCGAATCAAAGTCGACATGATTGTCCTCAAAGTCTTCGTCGGCTTCCTCATCGGCGCCGCAAGCAGCAGCGTCTCCATCAACGCCGGGGTCCGGTGCATCAGGATTGGTGTTGCTGTGTTCGGATGGCGCAGGTGATCCCATGTGAACGTCCTCATCGAGGTACTCGATATCAGGGGGCAGAGCTGGGCGGGCGACGCGCAGAGCGTTGACCTTGGACTCCTCGACAGTCACCCCAAGACCCCGATGTCCGATTCCGCCGCCGTGGTGCCGCATGAAGATGTCGCGGTCAGCGAACCTGCCCCGAAGCTTGTTAGACTAGCAGCAAGAGACAGAAATCTGACGTACCTACATTGCAACTGTATAGTACTCAAAATCCCACGTATCATCTGGAACTCCAGGTTCCACGGGAATCTGGCGTGCAAGGGGAGACGGCTTCAGAAGTTCATCAGTGAGAGGGCAGTCTCCTGCCGGGCATGGGAGGATGTACGCTGCGCGTATCACGTCCTCGGGATCTATGAAGCTAAACGGATCGTTGTCGGGATCATTAGCGTCCACAAACTGAAGGCGTGGCTGACGGCGGTATTGGAAGCCTGTAAGATGAGCTGTGGAAGCAGTCACTTCGGTCTCGGAGTCGCTGACGTTTCCGCTGTCGGAGTTGTGTGTGGAGTTGGTGGATTGCGGAGGAGAGGAAATTGTATACCATCGTACCCAAAGAAGATCAACATCTCGCCACTTGCGAGTGAGACGATCACCACCAGGACCCTCGTAGCACGCTCGGACATGATATACGCCAATAACGCGAGCGTACCAGTACGGAGACGACTTGTCCCACTCAGGGGACAGCACCATGATGTCGGCCTGCCGTCGAGGATGTACCACGTCTTGCTCGCGCCGCATGTCATACGTCGTGTAGTTCAAGCGAACATACTTGTGTTGGAATATCTTGTCATCAAGAATGCGAATGCCATTGAGCTGGGCCTTCGTAAAATCCTCCCCCTCTGAGTATACAGAGTCCCGACTGATGATCCTGGCTGCGAGGTGCTCATAGAGCCGGGGTATGAAGCCCTAGTATATATTCACTTGTCAGCGGGTAAACTCATACAAGATGTGCAGAGGGAAACACCTGTACGGCCGGATCAGCCTTGTGCTTGTTGAACCACCTTCCAAGATTGTACGCAGTGCGGCGTGAGCGTGACATGCAGTATCGGTCCGTTGGATTCGAGGTGGAGAGGCGTGAGGATCTCTCGTGAGATTCAGCTGGAAGTGTACCTGACCGCTCATGCGACTCGGCCTCGGCCACGGCGTCACGTTTGTGTTGCTCCCTGCGCAAGGAGGGCACGACATAGTCGTCGCGAGCCCGCCAGGTTGCCACCATTCCCCGCTTCTGTTGGTGCAGAGCAATTTGACGTTCGTAGTTCACTTTGTTTGTGCGGTCGTACAAACGCTTGACATGTCGATGCTCTAGCTCACCCTGAGAATCGTCAATATGCCGTCAATGTGGTCTATTAATCACCTACAATCTGTGTTGTATAGTTATCTGTGGGGCCGGACCGTCGAATGTAAGTAACATAATCACCAAGACTATGGTACTTGAAGGTGTTCATAACGTTGAATGTGACCGTACGCCGAGCACCTTCCCCAGTAGTGAGACCACCGGGCTTCGATGTGCGCGCCCGTCGGGTTCGTGCATCTGTCTCACTTTGCAGCTCGTATGTTGTATACCGGCCACAGGTTGTGGCCGAAAACCGCTGGATGGCCTCGTACATGTGCGTTGTTGCCTGCTCAAGGCTTGCCAAGGTAGCATCGTGGTGCATCCGCAATTTAGCGAGAGCGTGCCAATTTGCAAGCTCAAAGAGCATGTCGGCGACTGTGCTGTCATCCTCAGGAGGGAGGAGGCCCTCGATGACTGGCATCATAACCTAGAGTTTGTTAGCACGGGTGGAAAACAAGGGCTGTGGCATGCTCACAATAAGATACGATTCATAATCGTGCGCAGCCATCCGCTTACGCGTGGACGCGTCATCGTAGAAACGGCGTATCCGATCGCGTCCCCATTTCGGCATGAGACGCATTCTATACAAATGTGGGCTGGACTACTCATACGAGAGGAATACATACACGTTACCTGCGGTTGAACTCCTTGACAGCTTTGTCACCCTGCACATGGATGAGTCGGATGAGGTGGTCAAAAATGCCTCGCCAGACCCCGAGCTCGAACTCGTGCATCAAGTCAGGCGCAAGCATTTGGTACGAGTTCAAGCCGTGTTCGGCGAAACGGATTGAGAATGCATTCTATGAGGGAAGTGTGCATGATTGATCTGATCTTATGACATTCACTGGGATGTGCTACTGTACCTGTGTGGGTGTGAGTGAGTGCTCACGGAGGAGTGCCTTGACACGGTTCCCAGAAAGGGAAGATCCCTTCTCAAAGATGAGCTTACGGGCCTGTTTGATGCGTCGATGAGTGGCAAGGTCATCTAGCCGTAGAGCGGCACGTCGCAATGCATCCTCGCAGGTCCCAGCTTCGCACAACTTGCTCTTCTCTGTGAGACATCGGGGGCACATGTTGGTTGAGTTTGGCTTCAACGCGGCGATCTTCACTCTGTTCGTCGAATGCATCAGTGCATCACTATCAGACAAACAGGTGAGCTAGATTCTTACTTCTCCATGTAGTCCGCCGAGTAGGTGAAGAACCGTATGAAAAAGCGGCGCTTGATGCCGTCACCACAGTCAATGAGAATGCCATTAGTGTACGCATCCATGAGCCTGCCGTTCAGAAGAAGGAGCCATATTTGAGTGAACAGCTCACGGCGGCAGAACCGCAGTACCTCGGCGGAAGGTGGAGCACCATATATACTCTCATAGTAGTCAGAGAATCCGTCCGGTAGCTATGACAGGTAGTTGACATTGGAGCGGGAAGTCAGGATTAGCAGTACTTACATCTGGGATATATGCCAGGTGATGTGCAGCGAACTCAGTGGGACGTCCCCGGATATACTTCGACAGACTCCCAAAGTAGATGTAAATTGGCCACAGCTTGGCTGAGCCGAAGCTGGAAAGCACCGTCTCGTCCGACCAGATTAAGATGGGCAGTACGGCGTATTCAATGTCCTGAGGGTCACCGTCTAAGCGGGGCTTCTTACGTATGATATCGTCCTCGGCCAGGATGGCATCAGAGTTGAATGTGTCCGTATAGACACGCAGGGGAGTTGGAGGCGGATCTGATGGGGGTGCTGATTGGGGAGCTGTAGGGTTCGCACCTTCAGCCGGAGGGGATGATGTTCTGGTAGACGAAGGTGTGTCGGTTGGTTGGCAAGACGTCTGATGGTTCCAGTAGAGTTTGCTCGGAATCCAATGATAGCCGCGCGAAAACCGAGATGTCTTGTCCGAGAGGCACCCTGTAACCAGGTCGACAATGTCACGGTGATGTAGGCCGGTGACTTCATAGGTTGGGACCAGCTCCTCGGATGTGTGCAGGACCTTCGTGCACGGCATAGGGATGTGGACGGATGATTCGAGCCACCCGTTCTCCGGATGGAAGACTTTGTCGTCTTCGGCCCAGGCTTCAAGCAGGCGTTCAGCTTTTCGGGCACTGAACCCCTCCAGTTGTTCAGGTGTGAAGCCCTTTGAACGGATGATGTCGAGGAGATCGTCAAAGCGGTCGAGGGAGAGAACTTCGGATCCACGCCCATAGAACCAGTCCATGAGCCGGAACTGGGTGGCGCTGTCACCAAATGGTCCGAATCTGGGCTCAGCAGATGCAGCATTCATTGATATGGAGTGTGGGGTGTGAGTAAGCCAGAATATACTTCCAAGTCGAGTGGCAGAATCACCGGTAGACTCAGCTGGAGCGATGGGATGCCAAGGATGTTGTAGTCCTGGTGTGTCACACACGGACTCAAGGGTAAACCCCGTGTCTGGGTCATGCTTCGGAAGTCGGCGGAAGCGTCGGAAAAGTCCAAAAGCATCAGGTGTAGTCAACCAGTCATCTGCTGAGCTGTCGTATCCGGTGTCATTGTCCTCAGGCTGAGTTTCACCCGATGGGTCATCCAAACCATCTGAATTTGGGCTCGAATCCGGCGAAGCGGGATCAGGCATACCTTCGGGGAACAGCGCTGTCCACTGTGATAACTCAGTTGATGGGCCCGACGGAATGTAGTCCTCGTAGTGCCGCCTGGGGAAGCGGACACTGCGCCCAGATCGTGTGGACATCACAGGTGCTGGCTGCAATTGATCACCGCCGGATGGGCCTTCAGCTTGATATGCAGAGAAAAGAGAATGACGAGAAGATGAGGTTGTCAGAGGGAGAATGGCAGATGGAGAATCTGGTTGCCGGTCAGGTCCATGAATGTCGGGTTGGGACGGGGGCGGCATGAGTTTAGCATTGTTTTCTGGGGCCTGGTAGGGCACCGGCTCAGTATACCATCTAATAAAGCAGAGAGATCTAGTCCAGTTATCAACGTACCTCAGCTGGGCAATGTCTCTTGTGCGTCTTATGTTCCAGTGGAGCCTGCTTGCGCTTATTCAAGTTCCTCGAGATGGCTTCAAGTGCATGCTTGCATTTGTGTTTAGACAAGCCCAGAGCAGATGTGGCCACAAACATACAGCCCTCATTGGGGCAGGGGAAACTAGGACCAGATGGCATTGGACAAAGACAGGTTCAACATGACATCTCACAGCGACACGATCAGACGAAAGGTGTGCACACAGCGACACACACGTGATTGTGTCATTCCAGCCAGAGACGCACTTCATTGACCCAGACCCCACCTTTAAAACCCGCATCCTCTGGGTCCCCACTGCCCCAATCTTGCTTGCCTTTTACCCCCATCATTGCTGCCTCTCCCACCATGCCATTCAGCGGACAATTCTACCAGCCCAGAGGGCGTGGCCATGCCAAAGGCTCGAGCTCCTCTCGCCGCCCACGGGACACCACCCCTGCTCCTCCCCCGCCACCACCACCACCACCCCCACAGCATTCACCCACACCTGACCCCGGGCAAGATGAGGATGACGAAGACCATCCCCGAAAGCGTCGCCGTGGAGAAGAAGTCGAGCCTGATGACGAAGAATGGGCTGCGGGCATGTGGTTGCTGGATCCCCGTGCAAGGTAAGGTCTCTGTCATTTCCCCTACCCACGAGACAGCATATATGCATGTAATAGTATGGCTAAAATGGCCGCCAATGGCAACAAACATATCTATGATGAGATTCGCAACATCACCCGGTTGTGCGGAGGCCACCATGCCAACTACGCGAACATCCTCAGTCAGGGCATTAAGGATTATGACGTTGATAAGGATGACGGAGATCATGCTTACTGGTACGCATATATGAACAAGTTATTGTGCATACCCTCACTAATGCATGTCCCCAGGAAATCCAAGGAGTATGACAGCGTGGCCGAAGCATACATGTTGTTCCCGGTGTTTGTCAAGTATTTCCCCCACCTGCACGACAACATCGACTATTTGGCCTCCCACAGGCTACTTGTTCAGAAGTTTGCACAATTTGTACATTCACGGCACTTCTCGTACCAGCATACACTGACATGGAGCAGTGTGACAAGGTTGCTGTCAAGTCCCGAAGCGACGACATCGGGCGCATCAAACTTCACACAGTTGCCATCGCGCAGTTCAAGGATGAGCGTCTCAAGAGGAAGGAGAACCGGGGAATGAATCACATCGAGTCCGCCCAGAAGCTTGTGCCCCCTCGCATGTTGGAGCAGCTTCACGCTGATCCAGAGGGGTGGGTTGATGTTGATTTCCTGTCATCTTGTCCAACGCTGATGGGGTTGCTCTTTGTAGGTTCTTAGATCTCCTGCGCACAAACAAAGTCAAGATATTTTCATCCGATTGGCCGACAATGATGTACGACATGGATTTGTACCGCCCGGGCGAGCACAAGGCGGGATTCTTGAAAGGCAGGTTTTTGAAGAATGTATGTTCATTCATATATACTCTCGGACACACGCCGCACTGATCCTCTCACCAAAGATGGTCAAGACAATCTTCACCGGTTTCTCCTCAACAGATGTTGCGGAGCCGGGGACCTACTCAGGTCAGGGCCAGCCCACTGTGGCGAAGAAACACAGTATGACTTCAATCACCATTCATGCTGTTGTGTACATCGCTGCGTTGGTGAGTCAGGCCATAGGTTGTCTCTTACACACACGGATCCGCTATCACAATGTCCAGGCACGCTTCGCACTCACATCACACAGCAAGTGGTCCGACATGGAGGGCGATGATTGGAATTGCCGGGACTTCATCCAGCTCATACTCAACTTCGCGCACCACAACGCTGATTGGACTGATGAGATTATAGCATATTGGAACAAGTACTGTCCCATCTACATAACCGGGTTTCTTATGCTAAATGATTGTGCAGGGAAATTTTCGGCGACGGAGCAGAGGAAGATGAGGAGACCCGCGCCCAACGCCAGAACACTTCATACTATCAGGCAATCTCATCCGAGTGCACTGGCCACCGCCGCCCTCCTCCGCGCTCACGCAGTCAGACCCTTGAGCCCATGGAGCCACAGGAATCTGACGAGGATTAGGCCGTGGCAACCAATGTCATCTGATATCATTCTTATCATGGTACGTCGTAAATCTTGCGGTTTCGACTTCCTTGCACTCATCTTGTTCTCAGATCTCGCCTCTCACCGCTCACCTCTCACCGCTCACCTCTCGCCTGCTGTCTCTCGCCACTCGTCTCTTGCTGCTGCGTCTTCCCATTGCCACTCGCCGCTCGTCTCTTGCCGCTCCCCTCTTGCACCTCCCTTCTCGCCGATCACCCTCGCCTCTCGCCTTTATCACGTCTCGCTTCTGTAACAATCCCTTCTGGACTCTCTGGACTCTCGCTTTGGCTCCTGATCCCTTTGTGCACCTGCTCGCCTCACAATGATTGTGCTCTCGCACTTCGAGTGGCCTCGCCCCCCGTCCGCTTGCTACGCCATGCGTTCTCACGCCTCGCGTCCTCGGCCCTCCACCTGCATTGTATCGAGTCTGAACGTTGCTCGCGCCACGGAACATGCGCTGCTTATATTCTTCCCCTGGCACCTCTGTTTCAGCATGTTTTGTAGTCTGTTGTAGTAAAACACTCAAATATACACATTCACGCATCATAACAGTCCAGATCTGCCTGCTAGTGACGAACCAGAGTACACCTGAGCGCTACCCGGGCTAGTCCATGAAAAGTCTCGCAAGGTGAACCATGGTGATAAGTGATCATACCGATATTGAATGTTAAGCTCCCACTCTCAAAATGATCATGAATCAGTATGTCTGCGACCATATATCACAGCACGAAGGTGAGTATATGAACACCAATGATTATCTGACCTTTATTGGCCGACAATGCACGAACACACATGACTATGTATAACAGGTGAAATCACCGTATATGGTCATCTAGCCCCACTGCGTTGGCCATACATGATCGCAGTCTCGGCGGCACATGAACAGCAGTGGCCATGCACGTCCGTGCCTAACCTCATGACTCACCGTGTGTGGTAAGATGTCCGATTGGGTATGACTATGCACGCTCACACATTTCTGTCATAGATCAGGGGTCATCACCT
>AXZM01001011.1:0-27140 GCA_000743315.1 Lignosus rhinocerotis TM02
TGCTTGAGTGAGGACGTCAGTGGACATCCTTTCACCTCCACACTCCCGGCTGTCATCTGGAAAACTCTCCCCAGCTACTTAGACCAAAAGAGCAGGAGATAGTTCTCATTGTACAATATATAGTGATATCTTAACAGCTGAAACAAGTAGTCATTAAAAGCTATGTCCCCCTGAGAAATAGTACATGATAGTCATGATGTAGCGAGAATTCTTCAAAGACTAGTGTAACTGTACTGTACATCTGCTGGTCGGAATCAGATCACACACCAAAGAGTAGCATCAAATATTACACATTTCATTGCTATGTAGTAGAATAGGTATCAGAGTCCGGTTTGTATGCATAGTAGACATGAACATGAAGCTTCCATGATTATGTGACTGTATGTGAGGGAGTGTGCAGCTCAGAGTCATCTCAGAATATATGTACTAGATGTTAGGCATGCAAGCAGGAGAGAGTGTGCGGTGGAATTGAGCTAATGCAGATGTATTGGCAGGTAGATGATCGATGTACATGATAGATGATTAGCGGAGAGGGCACTACAGAGTGGAGAGGACAGTACAAAGCGGAGAGGATGGTACAAAGCGGGAAGGACTATGCTACAGTATGAAGCAGGTGAGATATAAGAGAGAAGTAGAGAGAGGGGCACAAGATGACTGGGGTATATGATGCAGCGTCATGACTGCAAGAAGTGTGCATGCCCTTGACTTTGAGGAAGCTGACCTTCGGCCCATTGGATGCTCGTGCTGTACGAGTCTGACCACTGTTCACATACATGAGCGGCGAGCCAGATGACGTCATGACAATGTGAATCCATGAATGGCGGCACTCACCACGCATCAAGGTACAGGTTATGCATGAGGAAATGATATTCTTCCAGGCCTTCCTTTTGGATATCATCCAGTGTGTTGATGACCTTGGTATATACCAAGCTGTAGTGTTCTCTGGTGAAGTCATTGACATTGCCCCCAGTTTTGGAATGGTAGTCCTGGATCCCTGCAAAGAGCTGATGGCAATGATGTGAACAAGTGTACTCCTTCACGGTACCAAGCTTGTGCGACACTTTGCAGAGCTTGGTTAGCTACGCAGTGGCAGCCTCCCTGTCATCAATGGCACAGAAGTGAGCCAGGAAATCTGCTTCAAATTCTGTGACTGTAGCCCACGCCGTTGCCGATGCCACCTTGACAATGTGTGTGCCCACCCAGCTAGCCGCATTGCCCATGAGACGGTTCAGAATGACCATCGACACCAGGTGAGATGCAACTCCTGCAGTGGTTGCGGTGGAGTAGTAGACCTTCGCCCCACTAAGGAACATCAGGCCTTCTTGCGCATTCTGGCCATTGTACTCATGAGGTGGGGGTCACTATGGTTCAATGCTTGGCCCTCGACTCGGACTCTTGGAGAGCTCAAATTTGAGGGGCATGGGCAGCGTATATATGGTATCATTAGTAAACATGTAATAGTGTAAAGGCGACATTCAATACAAGAAAAGTCTACAGTGAATTGGCGAAAGATGAGTGTATTGAAACTAATCAGATTCGCAAGAACGTATGGATTTCTTTCGTCCAGACAGCTGCACAGTGTGCGACAACATGCTGGAATAACACAGAGCAGAAATGACGCTTTGACGTACAGAACTGCATATAGAATGTCAGTAACGAACAGATGAAAATGTATAGACTCACCTTACCTGCGAGGGTGGTTAGTTCACGTCCATGGCAACGTATTCATCACAATTTTCTTCCCCCATGACAATGTCTTTGTTGGGATTCTCCTCCTCCATGACGACGTCTTCATCGTACTTCTCCTCCCCCATGATGATGTCGTCATTGATAGCCGTGTTGTCCAAGTCGACGTCCATCCGGATGTCACGCTGGAGCGGTGCGTCCGCTACATACACTGTATGCGTATTGTCCGCGAATTCTTTCAGGTTGTCACGACTGAGAGTTGAGGGAAGAGGGAGGCTTACAAGACGAGCAGGGGTGACGACGGGCACTTGCGCAGCAAGAGCGGAGCTAGGCTCAACAGTCAGGGCTGGAGACAAGTGTATTGAGCTCTTGTCTACAGGGGAAGTACATGAGGGCTTACCTGGAGACAAGAGGTCAAAACTTAGTCTCCAGGCTGCCAGCGAAGCGGTATATATGTATATCAGACAATAAGCACTAAGGACAATAAGGTCCGAGGCGCGCGAGAGTGAACACTGTGCTACAGGGGAAAGGGAAGACAAATGGGAGAGAATACTAAGAAAGAACAATAGGCTGGACGTGCCATGCGGGAAAGGGGAAATGATGGGGGTCCCGGGAGGGGGTCATGACAGGTACCGCACAAGCAGGAGTAGTGTCAATGTGCACTAGTGGAGGAGAGAAAGAAGAGGGTGTCTGAGAGCAAAGGACCGAGTCGCGGGATCATCTTGATGTTAACATTCACATTTGCACAAATCACATGACTATACTACGGAGCCGTGCAGTTGGGAGAAATTTACAGAAAATCTTAGTCTCAACAAATGTCAAGGAAACCTACGGAAAATCCAAACTTTCCCTGAGATTTCCCGCAGGAAAATCTCCTATGAAGTCCTGTGCCTGATGTGTATCGATACATTGACGATGGCATCGCAACACGACATAACCTCCTTCGCCGAACACCTTGGGATATTAGTGATAGAACACAACTGGCTCTTCGCCACGCCCTCGGCGTACTAGATCGACAGTCCTGCCCTTCTAATCGTCCACTGAGAAATAGTTCAGCCCGCTCTCCTGCTTTTTCTTCAGCTCCTTCCCAGCTAGCTTCCTCGCGAGGGTCTTCCTGGGACGGCGCACAGCAGCGCCACTCTTTTGCTCTATCCTCGCCAGCTTCTCGAATACCAGCTCCAGGTCGTCTTCCCGCGGCGGTCTCTGCTCACGACCGACATAGAGGGCTCGTACGTTCACAGGGCGCTCGCGGAAGCGTGGGGCGATGTCTCCGTAGAGATCATCGATGTTGTGCGGGTCATTCTCCTCATCTTCATGCTTGAGCTTCGGCTGGGCTTCGGTCTCTGTGTCCGGTTCCGTGCCAGGCCCAGAGTCTGACTGAGGGACCGGCTCCGGAGCAGACAGCTGCGCATCCATCTCCATACTTTCCTCGGCGTGGGTACTGGTCCTGAGCTCTTCCCCAATAGCAAAGTCGCTGGTTGTCGAGACAGCAGCAACGGCATTGTGTGGGGTGGACACGTGGCGCTTGGAGTGTTTCTTGCGCGCCGCGTCTGTGCCACGGATCTGCACCCACTCGATGGTGGGTGGGGGCGCGAGCCGCCCTTGCTCACGCATGTTCGCGATGAGAGCGCGGATGGCTGCTGAAGAGGCCACCCCGGAGGACAGATGAGGAGATGAGGGACGTGTGTCGAATTCGGTGCGCGCGGGCACCGGAAGCGGCGGGCCTGGTTTAGGACTCGGAGGATGCGCCGGCACCGGTAGAGGGGCAGGAAGCGGGAAGGTAAGTTGTGAGCTAGGCCCGGGATCACCACGGGCATCCTGCTGTGTTGCGTGGACTGGAGAGACTACGAGCCGGTTTCGGGCTTTGGCGCGTTTCTGTTGCATATGATTAGCCAACATGCATTCAGATGTGAGGATGTGCGCCTTACAGCGAGTATAGGTAAGTCTGGGTTTACCTCCTTGTCGGTGATCTGGGAGGGCGCATTTGTTGGTAGAGATCCATGGGCGAGGGGACTGCTAATGGGCGCAAATGCACGTTCCTTCCCCTTTGGTGTGGGTTTCTTGTTCACTGGCAATTCTACGGGAGCCGGTTGGTCGACTTGGTCGGTAGGGCATTGCGGGTCCGTGTTGTATGGCAGATTATTGGAAACTCCAACTCGTTCAATGGAAGAACCCCCACCAACGAGCACGGTGGATGCCTTTGCTTTCGAATCAGCGTCACAAACTGGCCGTGTTTGAGGAAGGGGCGCCGCAGGGCCTGAGACCTTTACTGGTACAGCTGCTGATTGTTTAAATTGTTGAGGGGGCTCGTCAAGCATCACGATATCGTCGTCGTCATCGCTAATGCTAATGACAATGGGGGCTGCCTTAGGTTGTTTCTTGATACCATCCTGCGACGACTTCACGGGACCTCAGAGGTACGTCTCCATTCAATAAAGTCGCATTGAACTACCTCGACATGAGCGTGAGCAGCTCTGGTTGGCTGCGAGAGAACAGGCGCACGGGTGACGGGATCACTGGGCTGAGCAGCACTCGCGATCGACGGCTCAACCCTGCTTCTCTTCGTGCAGGTCCGGCACTGCCAGCTCCCCAGACCTGCTTCACGCTTCCCAGTCTTGTCTGCGGATATGCGATCCTGGATCTCATTCTCCGTAACGCGCGGGATATGGCATGCTGTTCACAATGATTGTCAAAAGACACAAGGTTTCGATTATAACGTGTTCTCGCAACGGGCTCACTGTGATGCCATGCTCGTTCACACTTCGCGCACGCAATTAGAAAGGCAGCTGGCGTGTCATGGCTCTTCTTGCAGCGGAAGCAAGGAATCTTGGGCGCAGGTATGACAATCATCGCGCTCATCTTGTCCGGACTCTAACTTGAGTTGTATAGTGACACGAGATCTTAAATACAGCTTTGAGCTGCGTTACTTACTGGAGATGTATTCAAACAACGTAGGAGAAAGGATGATATTGAGATCGCTGAGCGTGTATGGCGAGAAGAAACGAGCCACAACTTATTGGCTCAATGCTGAGAATGCGATGGCTGCGCCTCGCGATATGACGCGCAAAGCTCAAGCGCTCGCTGTGCATGACTTTCCTGAATACAGTGCTTAAGTACTGGGTTTGAATATGACTCTACCGTCGGTCACATAGATGGTTTCCTATTCTGGAGATGTAACGGTAGCTTTGGGGGATACTATGAAGCACACCTACGAAAAGACAATTAAAGGGTAGCTTGTCAAACTCTCCGAACCTAAAGTGCGAGCTTTGGGCCGCTCCCTATAGCTGATACTGACCTGGCACACCCACAGCTCTGACGAGTTTCTCCGGACCTTTACATGGGCCGCGGTTGTAGGAGACCACTCAAAGGGATCGCTGAGCTGCAGGAAGGCAGGTTCTATTCTTAGTGCATCTTTGCCCACTATAGTACTGCAAGGGCGGATCCTACCTTTCAATTGTGCTCGACGGTCGAGAGGCGCGCCTCATTTTGACCTAGAGAATGCATACCGATGCACGGGACATCTCAGCAACCTATGTCAACCTGGGAGGTCTCAGCAGTCGGTCACGGTATGTCCCTTTGTTAACGATGCTACCCCCTCGACTCAGCCGTGTGTGATGGCGCTGTTTGGGTTTGGATTGGTAGACAAACGATCCGGTGAAAGGTATGACATCAATGTACATCAGAGGAGGCCGAAATTGGCAGCGAGCCTGGCGTGGACGGCAGCCGCGTTTGGGCACTCGCACTCGCACTCGGTGACCTTCAAGGTAACAAGGTGACATAACAGATATCTCCATTGTAGCCCTTGAACTCCTACTGAGGCCTGAAAAGCACTCATATCCGCGGTACGCAATTGCTTCGACGCACGATCTTGTCAATATGTATAAGGTATTGTAAATTCTACATAGCAATAATCCATAACTCTTGACTAAGACGGGGTACCGACAGCGAACCTCTGACATTGGTGATGTTCCAGAGAAACTCTAGCCACGTTAACCAAGCATAGAAATTCAGACGAAGATGGAGGTACGAATTTATCGGTATGTTGATTGACACTTTCTCGGCAAACAAGGTGGGATCATGAGCCTCGAAGCCCTAGACTTCTGGAGCGATATCCTTAGTAGCAAACATATGAGGCTGCTGTAACTTCATGACGCCTGTAGCGTGGCCGGCCCTCTACGTGTCGACGGTAATAGATGGTGTTGCGTACCACAGCATATCACGTACCACTTTACGCAACACCGTCTGTCCCATATGTTTCATGATCCTATGATCTCGTAAATCACTGAGGGTTGTGCCGCAGTACATTGTTGGGCGGCCCTCAGCACCCAGTCCTCGCAGAAAACTTGCTGAAGTACCGGCGGGACTATAGGACTTCACCTCGTTGATATGACCAGAGCGTGCGGGCAACGCAGGCCTGATATGAGACTCAGAGAGCAGAGACAGCACGAGCACGTGATCGCGACGCGTTTCCGTTGCTCCTCCTTACTGCCTCCGCTTTCCCCTTCACGCGCTGGTGATAGGATTGTCAGGATACAAAACAGATGAGAGTGATCATCAGATACTTGCACAGGCAGTTATTGACAATATACCATGATGGAATCTCAAGTCAGGTTTGCGAGTAGGAAGAAATCGGAGAAACTGAGATGCTTACATGCTGAATATGGAAGAAATACATGGGGTTCGAGCGTAATTGTTGTACATGAATGCTCATTGTACGGTGCGACCTAATGTGACGGGGAACATGTCTCGTGTAAAGTACGGATGCGCTTCCACTCGTACGTCCATCAAGTGTAATGATGTCCTGGAATGTCCACCATATTGCTCCGAGTTCTCAGCCAGTCACGCCGCACGAGCGAAAGCTTTAACGATGCATGTTGCCTTTCATAGTACGGCCATTGCGCGGATGTGATGGGGAGGGGATAAGGTGTCAATGGGGTGCGCAGTTGGGAGCTGTGGAGGACACGACAAGTTTGATCATGAGGTGATGATGACAGATGGTCCAGTGCAATGTGGACTTGCGATGGCTCGAGTAGTCCCCATCGGCGATTGCTGAACACTGATGAACAGCGTACATGGATAGTCCACTGTAGCTCCCAGTAAGCTTAGACGTATTAGGTAGGATCAAGGGCGGCTGTGGGGTTAAAGCGCAGCGATCCATGCCTGGCGATGTCGTTCAAGCTCATGGACGTAGGTTTCGAAGAGCGTCCCAAGTAGCTTAGCTTGCCAGTGCAGCTTCTGTAAGTCAGAGATTACCTGTTATTTGAGCTGCGTCAGCGAGATGTTGCGAAAACAACACTGTGAATTTAATGTCTTAGTCTATTCTGCAGCTGCCAGTGCATCTGATTCTTAGTGAGGGAAACAAGCGGTTTTAGGTGAAGATTTTGGCCACCGACGCCCAGTCCGCAGTCAAAGCGCTGAAGTTATTGGAGCAAGCTGGTCATGGTTGTAAGGCTACATAGAAGAGGTAACTCAAGACGCTCACTTGGAGACGCGTCATCGAGCATTAGATAGACGGAAGAAATGGCAGGTATCAATATATCAATATTGGTTGTGTAAGTATTAGTACTGCGATGCGCAGTGCCCTTGGTATCGGGCGCTTGATGTCTAGACGTCATAAGACAGTGGTTGGGTGTCGGTATATGAGGCTCATAAGTTCTCCACTGTACTTGACTACCGCCACCTGCTCAGTCTATGTTGAGTCCTCCTGCTGCCTGGACACCATGGCATCCATCGCTAGGCCTCCACATGGCCTCTACGATGTCGTCAAAGACGCTGTTACCCACCACCAGCACAATGTTGTGAGCACAGACGACCAGGAGCATCCCACTACCCCGCCGCTGGCCCCACAGCCTGTAGTGCGTTAGCAACTTACGCGTCCAAAGCAGACTAGCATTAAACCAGTGACACGTTTCCGCCCAGAACGATCCCCTGTCCTTCAATCGCGAACATAACACACACCCGGATGGACTCACTGTTGAAAGACCTTGGAGGGACGGTGCGCAGGATGGGAAGAACGAGAGTACGGTTGAAGAAAGAGACGAAGAGGTGTGCAGGTCATTGCTCGTAGCATCGGCTTCAACTCACTCATGGCTTCGCAGAAGCAGCGCGACCACGA
Organism: Lignosus rhinocerotis TM02; assembly: GCA_000743315.1. Lineage (NCBI taxonomy): Eukaryota > Fungi > Basidiomycota > Agaricomycetes > Polyporales > Polyporaceae > Lignosus > Lignosus rhinocerus. The sequence goes on from AXZM01001011.1 coordinate 7,802, forward strand.
CCACCAGGGCGACGCTTCTCCTGCATCTCCGATTTCCCGACAATCCTTCCCTACATCCAGATCAGCAGACGACCACAAGACTCACCCCAGCCGCGGTCTCTCCATTTCCACCTACCGCTCTCCACCTCCGAGCACTCCTCAACACAGAACAGGCCCTCCCCGCTCTATCTCCTACAACTACTCCATCTCCAGCGGGCAGGGGTATGGCTTCTCCCCTACACAGTCCCGGCAGGGAAGTTCGCACATAGAGTCGCGCATTGACGAGGATCCAGACAGAGTCTTCGACTTTCCCCCCGCCGCATCGCCGTTCCGAGGTGCGCTCGAGTATAATGACCCAGAACAGCGCGAGCGCGAGAGGACAATTGCGGAGCGTAAGAATAAGCAGCGCGAGAGCTACTTCCATGACGCGACATGGAACCCCATGAAATGGCTAACCGAGTCGCCTAAGCAGACGCCGCGCGAGGAGCTGTCCCAGTTCGACCTCTCACAGTCTCCGCGTACCGACAACGACCACCTCCCAAAAAATGCTCAAGATCACGGGACAGGACCTTCCCCCGCTTCACCCCCGTCCACAAACACGCCCCGTCTACGACCTTCGCGCTCTATGCCGCATATGCAGAGCGAAGGGCGAACTCCGTTGACGCCGAAGTGGGTTAAGCTCCGGTCTTTGCTGCCTCACATCGTACCCAAGACGCACCATCCTCCCTCCTCTGCGGTCGCACCCGCGAACGTAAATATTACCGACGAGCTCATCACTGGCGGTCTCGCGACACTCATGCTCCGTATGTGGATTGAGCGCGACGAGAGAGGTCACCGGCGCGTGCCCGCCTTGTTTCATCGGCTTCGCATCCGAATCAGCGATAGCTTGCATCCACTGCACGGAAACAAGGCTGTTTTCAGGATAGAGTGCGAGTACGCCAACGGCGCCGTTCGATGGGTCGTCTATCGACAGCTGCGCGAATTTTTCTCCTTGCATACACACTACACAATATCTAATGCATACAGTCGCAATATCGAAACCCTACCAGAATTTCCTCTGACAAGTAGGTTTTTACTACGTGAGGACACTAAATAAGCGTTGATCCTGTCACAGCCCTGCCTTACTTCAAGTTCCTGAAAGAACGGGGTAACGACGTTGGACGCGCAGACTTTGCTCGACTACAACGCGAGACGTTAGAGAACTACTTGATAGGTCTCATCCGCGCAGTGGTAGGTATCTCGCACAAGTAGAGAGCACGCGAAGCCAATGCTGATTTCCACACAGATGTTCCACCCTACGGTGAACCGACTATCAAGCTTCCTCGAGTTCGGTGCTCTGACCATCGCGCTTGCACAATCCGGAGGCGCTCAGTACAAGGCTGGCTTCCTCCATCTTGAGGCTGTTGCACCGAAGGGCGCCTTCGGTCGAAAAGCGGCTGGATGGCGGGAGAAGAAGAAACAGCGCTGGTGTGCCGTGCGGGAGAGCTACCTCGTTGCAATGGAAGAAATGGGAGAGGTATGTGCTCGCCACATCGACGAGACTGCATACAGGACCGATCCACTTGTTCACAGCTCACTGTGTGGGATGTTTTCCTGTTAGACCAGGACTTCGCCATCGAGCGACCAACGCGATATTACCGCCAAGGCTTGAACCTCCTCCACCATGGGCAAGACGACGACCAATTGCAGGAAGAAGACTTTATGGCGAACGGACAGGAGAAGGCCAAGGTTGAAAACACGTCTCAGCCCCGCAAGCGCGTCACATCCACCGTCGGCTCGATCAAAAGTTCAATTTCGCGGTTCTTGCACGTCGGATCTGGTTCCAACAAGAAGCACAGCCGCACCCAGGGTCGACTTAGCACGTCTGTGAACAACCTCAATGCGGATGGTAGCCTTGGAGCAAGCCGCCCCTCGCATGACACCGCGCTATCCTCGGACTCGTCGAGCAGCGTCTCTGGCCCGTCGACGCACCCCTTCACGCCGATGCTGGATCCCTCTACGAACACGAATCCTGTCGGAGACCACGACGCGGAGCACGGGCATGACGCACACGCTGGGGGAGCTGTGGTGCAGCATCAGAAGAAGAGCTCGAAGGACGTGTCGAAGCATGTGTTCTACATTGTGAACTCGCAGACGAAGCTGAAGCTCTACGCCAAGAACGAGCGGCAGATGCTGCAATGGATTGCGGCGTTTGAGAAGGTGGCGAAGGAGAGCCACTATACTGGCAAAAATCGGTTCGATAGCTTCGCGCCAATCAGGCTCAACGTCGCTGCGCAGTGGTTGGTTGATGGCGTGAGTGGTCGCGGTTGTGTGTTTTGTCTCGTCTGTGGTAGAGATGCTCACAGGCCCTCATAGCGAGACTATTTCTGGAACTTGTCGCGAGCGATCTTGCTTGCGAAAGAGACGATTCAGATCCATGACTGGTGGTTGTCGCCGGGTATGACTCTTCATCCTTCGTTAGCCTAGTGAATTACTGATTCTTGTATAGAGCTGCAGTTGCGACGGCCGAACAAGGACCGATATCGATTAGACCGTTTGCTGGAGAAGAAGGCGCAGGAAGGTGTCAAAATCTACATCATCCTCTAGTGCGTGCTTCACGCTTGTTGGTTTTTCATATGACTGATCTCGCTTTAGTCAAGAGGTATCGAGCCGGACGACACCAACTGACAGCAAGTAAGTCGAAATTAGTTGAGCGCCGATAATCGTCTCACTTCATCCGACTAGCTACGCCAAGCAACGGCTAACAGCTCTTCATCCGAACATCATGGTGCAACGGTCGCCTTCTCATTTTCAGACCGGTACATTCTACTGGGCGCATGTGTGTTCTACATCTTCCCTTTCTCTCGCTCGCCCGATGATGGTTCTTGTAGCACGAGAAGCTCTGTGTCATCGACCAAGCGATCGCTTTTATGGGCGGCCTAGATCACTGTTTTGGACGGTAAGGTTCCAGAAATTTCGAATCGTCCGAACTATCCTCAACCGTTCGGCAGGTGGGACACGCCTCAGCATGTCCTGGTTGATGATCCAGAACCTGGGCCCGACGGGACTGATTACATCTGGCCTGGTATATCTCCGCGTCCCCTTCTTCGCTGGTGCTGTCGTTGATTGTGCCTTTCAGGCAAGGACTACAGCAATCCCCGTGTCCTCGACTTCCACAATCTCAGCAAACCACATGAAGACATGTATGACAGGACCAAAGTTCCTCGGATGCCATGGTAAGTTGAGACGGAACATCTAACACTCCATCGTCTGCTTACTCTCTGGGCAGGCACGATGTTTCGATGCAAATCGTTGGACAGCCTGCTCGAGACCTCGCGAGACATTTCGTCCAGAGATGGAACCATCTGCTTCGCATCAAGGTTCGTTTCCCTCTTCTACAGTATCCAATTTCTGACAGGTATCCAACAGAACCACAGGCGTGGGATGCCGTTTTTGCTCCCACCGCCTGAGTTCAAGCCAGGGGAGCTAGCGGCGATGGGCCTAACTGGGACCTGTGAGCTCCAGATATGTCGCTCTGCTGGTCCTTGGTCGCTGGGTACTCCAGACCGCATTGAGCATTCAATACAAAATGCGTACCTGAAAGGCGAGTTTTTTGTTTTCCTCTCTCTATGCCTGGTGCTGAACGGGAACCATGATCAGCCATACAATTATCGGAGCATTTTGTCTATATCGAGAATCAGTTTTTCATCACATCGTAAGTCACCAATTGTTTTGTGTACACGAGGGAGTTCTCACAACCGCTTAAGGACGGTCGTGAACGAGGTCAAGATTGAGAACCGCATAGGAGATGCTATCGTCCATCGCATCGTCCGTGCACATCGTGAACGGACACCGTGGAAGTGTTGTATCGTGATTCCTCTCCTCCCAGGCTTCGCCTTCCCTGTGGACCACAGCGATGCTAGTGCGGTAAGTGTAGTCAACAACCTAGTGTGCATAGTACAGTGTTGGATGTTACGGACAGATCCGTATCATTCTCGAGTGCCAGAACAGGACGATCTGTCGTGGTCCTAACTCGATCTTCGCGAGGCTACGGAAGGAGGGCATCGATGTAGGTCTCCCAATGCCTATGACGCAGCATGCACTGTATACTGACTGGGTGTCTTCAGCCGGACGATTATATCACTGTCTTCTCGCTTCGCAACTGGGGAAAGCTACGTGGAGATGTCTTGACCACTGAGCAGGTCTATATCCATGGAAAGGTAGGTATGCTATCATGTTGAGTCAATGGTTGTCCTTATGCATATCGCATATGGGCTAGGTTTGCATTGTGGACGATCGGCTTGCCATCATTGGTAGTGCGAACATCAATGAGCGCTCTCAGCGCGGTGACCGAGATTCCGAAGTCGCTGCAGTCATCCGTGATACGGATATGCTTGACTGGTGAGTGCCCTCGCGACCGGCTCATGGGAAGTGGAATGAGGAATGCATCACAGCACAATGGCGGGCAAGCCTTTTAAGGTCGGCCGTTTTGCGCATACTCTCCGTGTGCGGCTCATGAGGGAACACCTTGGAGTCGACGTCGACAGTCTCTATGAGGAGGACCTTATGGCGGCCGATCCACAGCAAGAACCTCACGAGCGGGATCACTGGGATCCTGAGGGCGAGCAACAATTTGGTATGGAGTCGGGTGTGACACGCGTGAACAAGCGCCACCAGCGCACAGCTGTCGGTTCACTCATGCAAGATACACTGGACGGCGTACAGCAAGGTACGTCTTGTTGCTAGCTTTCGATGTCAACAGTTAATGTTGTTGTGTTAGCCATCCACGGTACTGGTGAGATCGGGTCCAGTGATGCGGCGAAGGCGATGCGCAAGGCCGGTATCAAGTCCCATAATCTCAATGCGACTGCGGGTGACGAGTCCCTCGACGAGGAACGTAAGATGTACTCGCTGAGTGGGGAGAAGAAACCTGGGTTTCCAAGCTCTGTCGTGCCCACTCTTGAGGAGAAGGTCGTCGCGGAGAAGCTTCCCAAGAAGCGTGAGTCGGGTACACCCATTCATGAAGTACTAGAGGAACAGAACGGATCTGCTCCTCAGTCCAACGGAGACGTTCCTCATCAGAACGGTGATGCGCCGACGGCCGAGAACGGGTCGGCCGCACACAGCAATGCGATGGAGCACCAGCCTCCCGAAGCGCGACTTGAGACAGGGGAGTTGTATGGGGCTCCTGCCGATGCTTCCATCGACCCTCAGCACGACGACCAACCTCCTCATGCACGGGCGGGGAAGAAGGACGCGGACGAGGAGGAAGAGAAGGCGCCTGGTGCTCGTAGTATGATCAGGAAGCATCTTACGGCCAAACTTGGGAATAAGCAGTGGCAGCTCCCGACACCTACTCCTCATGTGGATCCGCACGGCTTTGAGGACCCGATCTGCGATGCGTTCTGGAAGGATGTTTGGGTTGCATCTGCGGTGCACAATGTGAGTCGTTCTTGCTAGGCGCATAGGGTGATCTTTGGTGCTGACCACCTGGATCGATTCGCAGACGGAAATTTTCCGTAAAGTGTTCCATGCGATTCCAGATGACCTTGTCACGACGTGGAAGCAGTATAAGGAGTTCGTCGTTCATCACGAACGACTGAACAAGCCTGTAAGCCCGAGCATCATACACTATATCGTTGGGCATGTTGTTAATGTCCCATACAGGTGAAGGAACACGATCCCTCCGACCCGCCGCTTGCGCGCATGCCGTCGGAGGCAGCTGACCACGAAGCACCTGGCCAAGCCCGGATTGCTGACCACTATGCGAACGCTTCGCAGGACGCTTTGGCACGAGAGAAGGAGGGTGCTGACGACGAGGAATCGCGTACGGTTCACACTCCCCTTCCACCGGAGAGCCCGACTCCTGTTTCGGGACAGAAGGACAAGGAGAAGGACAAGCGGTCAACGTCGAAGGGCCTGAAGTCGTTCGAACAGGCGGAGAGAGAGGAAATGGAGAGTTTGTTGCGTGAGTTGCGTGGGCATCTTGGTATGTCATCTTGTTGCCTCATGCAGATCGAAGAGGGATGTGCTGAGAGATTATCGTGTAGTGCTTTACCCCATCCGTTTCCTCGAGGGTGAGGATGTCGCGAACAACTTCCTGTTCCCCTCTGATCGGTGAGATTTTGATATCCGTGTGATGACAGTCTGTAATGTATGAGCTGACCAAAAATTCAGCCTGCTGCCTTTGCCGATCTACGACTGAATTATATACCCTCAGTAATCCCTGCTGTAGATTAGTTGACACAGGAAAGGTCTCGTTACCTATGTCCATCCTTCATGTAGTACAGTACCGACTATCTAGACTTTGGTGCCATGCATATCCATACACGATCATCGCTTTTCTTCATCATGTCGTTTAAGATTGCTCCGGTTCTTGGAATGCGTACACGTCGGGGGCATCAGTCCCTTAGCATCCACCCACTGGCCACGAGTCGCCCAAGCGTCCTGACTTGCCAATTGCCCACAATGCCCAGGTTGCCTGTTCGAATTACTATCCCCTGCATCCGTGAATTGGTGATGGACAGCAGTCCACTAATTGTTAACGGACAAGCTTTGCATGGGCGACTCGGGAATTAATTAAAATACAGTACTTGCTCACGACACCGCATGTTCCAGTTAGAATGTCCCACTTTACACCCCTCGACATCCATAGCAAAAGCCACGGAGACGGCCAATGGGCGACGGGATTGAGGTATGTACATGTCAAGCTCAACATAATCATCTTGAATGACTCCTAATGGGATTTCGGTCCTCCTCGGAGGAGAAAATCTTTGCCACGACCTCTCGACCCAACCCCAGGTCACGTGACATAAGCGCGTTAAGCGTGAAGGGGCGCGCTTAGTGAGCAGTACTCAACCTTGTCTCTCGTCCACGACGATGGATTACCCTCCTAGAATGCCTCCCCCGCCTCCAGGCATGAGGATGCCTCCTCCACCTCCCGGTATGCCTGGCATGCCCCCACCTCCGCTAGGAATGCCACTTGCTCCGGGTTCCGGTGAGCCTTCGAGCTCTCGTATGCCACCAGAAGTCCTCGCACAAAAATCCCAGAAGTGGATCCAGATGCAGAAGAAGCGATATGGAGAGAAGCGCAAGGGGGGCTTCGTGGACATGGGGAAGCAGGTATGACCCTGTTCGAGCGCATTTGACATGGACATACTCATCTTTCGTTAGGATCTCCCTCCTGAGCACGTCCGCAAAATAATCAAGGACCACGGTGACATGAGTAACCGCAAATTCCGCAACGACAAGCGCGTTCATCTCGGTGCTCTCAAGTACGTCCCTCATGCGGTCATGAAGCTTTTGGAGAATATCCCTTACCCTTGGGAGCAAGTCCGTGAGGTGCCGGTCCTTTATCACATCACGGGTGCTATCACGTTCGTGAACGAGATTCCCCGCGTCGTTGAACCTGTGTATCACGCCCAGTGGAGCGCTATGTGGCTCGCGATGCGGAGAGAAAAACGAGACCGTAGACATTTCAAGCGCATGCGGTTCCCGCCCTTCGATGACGAAGAGCCTCCTCTTGATTACGGAGACAATGTCCTTGATGTTGAGCCCCTAGAAGCCATCCAGTTGGAGCTTGACGAAGGAGAAGACTCTGCCATTTGTGACTGGTTCTACGATCCCAAGCCGCTTATCGACACAACCCACGTCAATGGCCCATCGTATCGGTACTGGAACCTGACCCTGCCAATCATGGCGAATCTGTATCGTCTGGGGAGGACGCTCCTTTCTGACCACACAGACAGCAACGCTTCCTATCTCTTTGACAAGAAGTCGTTTTTCACGGCTAAGGCTCTGAACATGGCTATCCCCGGAGGGCCGAAGTTCGAGCCCCTCTACCGGGACATGGACACGTTCGACGAAGACTGGAACGAGTTCAACGACATCAATAAGGTGATCATCCGTCAGCAGATACGTACCGAGTACCGCGTTGCTTTCCCCCACCTCTACAACTCTCTCCCTCGTTCCGTCCACATCGCTCCTTATCACACTCCGAAGAACGTGTACATTCGCACCGACGATCCTGACTTGCCTGCGTTTTACTTCGACCCTCTCATCAACCCGATCTCTCTGCGCGGCTTCACTCCTCAGAATGCACCTCTTGTGTCACACGAGGATGCTATCTTTGGCCCTAACAGTGCTGATGATGACAATTTCGAGCTTCCTGAAGAGCTTGAGCCTTTCTTGGTAGACCGGCCGCTTGAGAACGATCTTACTGCTGACGCCATCGCACTTTGGTGGGCTCCCGAACCTTATAGTCGTCGCTCAGGACGGATGCGGCGTGCGCAGGATGTGCCCCTGGTCAAGAACTGGTACCTGGAGCACTGTCCGCCGGGTCAGCCGGTGAAGGTCCGGGTGTCATACCAGAAGCTTCTCAAGTGCTACGTGCTGAACGAGTTGCACACACGCCCAGAAAAGGCGATGACGAAGAAGAACTTGTTTCGTCAGCTCAAGGCGACGAAATTCTTCCAGACGACCCGTCTTGACTGGGTAGAGGCAGGCTTGCAGGTGTGCCGCCAGGGCTACAATATGTTGAACCTCCTCATACACCGGAAGGTTTGTCTTCCGCCGCGATCTCATACTCCCCATGTGCTGAACAGTATGGATAGAACTTGAATTATCTCCATCTCGACTACAACATGAATTTGAAGCCCGTTAAGTGAGTAATCCATCGTTGTTGTCATGTTTCCACTACTGACTCATGATACAGGACTCTAACGACCAAGGAGCGCAAGAAGTCTCGATTCGGAAATGCGTTCCACTTGTGCCGTGAGATCCTTCGTTTGACAAAGCTCGTCGTCGACGCACATGTTCAGTTCCGTCTCGGAAACGTGGACGCGTTCCAGCTCGCTGATGCCCTCCAGTACATCTTCGCGCACATCGGTGCTTTGACTGGTATGTACCGGTACAAGTATAAGGTGCGTCCCACTCGTCTCGTCACAGCCACAGTCAGAATACTAATATGATATCTACTCGCAGCTCATGCGACAAGTGCGCATGACAAAGGACTTGAAGCATCTCATCTATTATCGGTTCAACACTGGTCCGGTTGGTAAGGGCCCCGGCTGCGGTTTCTGGGCGCCAGGCTGGCGTGTGTGGTTGTTCTTCATGCGTGGTATTGTCCCATTGCTTGAAAGATGGTGCGTTCTATTCAATATCAGTGTCCTGTGGAAATGTTAACGTTGTTGGGTAGGCTCGGTAACCTGCTTGCTCGTCAGTTCGAAGGCCGTAATAGCAAGGGTGTTGCGAAGACTGTGACGAAGCAGCGTGTTGAGTCTCACTATGACCTGGAGCTCCGCGCAGCCGTGATGCATGACATTCTCGACATGATGCCTGAGTCGATCAAGCAGAACAAGGCGAAGACGATCCTGCAGCATCTTTCTGAGGCATGGCGTTGCTGGAAGGCCAACATTCCGTGGAAGGTTCCGGGCATGCCTACGGCAATCGAGAACATTATCTTGCGGTATATCAAGAGCAAGGCCGACTGGTGGACGTCCGTTGCACACTACAACCGTGAGCGCATCCGGCGTGGTGCGACCGTCGACAAGGCCGTCGTCAAGAAGAATCTCGGTCGTCTCACTCGTCTGTACCTGAAGGCCGAACAGGAGCGTCAGCACGGCTATCTCAAAGATGGTCCGTACATCAGTGCCGAGGAAGCGGTCGCCATCTACACGGCTACCGTCCACTGGCTGGAAAGCCGCAAATTCTCTCCGATCCCCTTCCCGTAAGCAGCTAATCTCCTTCTACCTTCTACAGCTCACTAATATACATCACCTAAAGGCCATTGAACTACAAGCATGATACGAAGCTGCTTGTCCTTGCGCTTGAGAAGCTCAAAGAGGCGTACTCTGTCAAGGGTCGTCTTAACCAGTCTCAGCGTGAAGAGCTAGCGCTCATTGAGCAGGCATACGACAATCCGCACGAGTGTTTGTCACGCATAAAGCGTTTACTTCTCACCCAGCGTGCGTTCAAGGAGGCGGGCATCGAGTTCTTTGACACCTACGACAAACTCATCCCATGCTATGATATCGAGCCCGTGGAGAAGATCACAGACGCCGTAAGTAATGTATCTCACATGTCACCATGCAAACCAGCTCACACGTCGGTTGTAGTACCTCGACCAGTTCCTCTTCTTTGAGGCGGACAAGCGTGGTTTGTTCCCTGCTTGGATCAAGCCAGCCGACACTGAGCCTCCTCCGTTACTCGTCTACAAATGGTGCCAAGGCATCAATAACTTGACGGACATATGGGAAACGAGTGAGGGTGAATGCAACGTAATGATGGAGACCGTCCTCTCCAAGGTCTATGAGAAGATTGATCTCACGCTTCTCAACCGTCTACTCCGGCTGATTTTGGATCACAACTTGGCGGACTACATCACAGCAAAGAACAATACCGTTTTGACGTACAAGGGTAAGCACACGTCCCCTCAGCCATCTACGATCACTGACAATTTTGTACAGACATGGCCCACACGAACGCATACGGCTTGATCCGTGGTCTACAGTTCTCGGCTTTTGTGTTCCAGTACTATGGCCTCGTCTTGGACTTGCTGATCCTCGGACTGCAGCGCGCTAGCGAGATGGCGGGGCCTCCACAGATGCCCAATAACTTCTTGCAGTACCGCGACTCTGCGACCGAGACCCGTCATCCAATCAGGCTTTACTCGCGCTACGTCGACAGGATCCATATCCTCTTCCGCTTCACGGCGGAGGAGTCCCGCGACCTCATTCAGCGCTATCTCAGTGCTAACCCTGACCCGACGAACAACAACGTCATTGGTTACAATAACAAGCGTTGCTGGCCTCGGGATTGCCGCATGCGTCTTATCAAGCACGACGTTAACCTTGGACGGGCGGTGTTCTGGAACGTGAAGCAGAGTTTGCCTCGGTCGCTCACGACCATCGAGTGGGAAGACACTTTTGTGAGCGTCTACTCGAAGGACAACCCGCAGCTTCTCTTCTCGATGTGCGGTTTCGAGGTCCGAATTCTCCCAAAGATCCGCACTCTCAGTGGCGAGCAGTTCTCTCTCAAGGACGCAGTGTGGAACCTCACGAACGAGCAGACGAAGGAGCGTACCGCACAGGCTTTCCTGCGTGTCTCCGACGAGGGTGTGCAGCAGTTCAATAACCGTATCCGGCAGGTCCTTATGAGCTCCGGATCGACGACGTTCTCGAAGATCGTCAACAAGTGGAACACAGCGCTCATCGGCTTGATGACCTACTACCGTGAGGCCGTCATTCACACGAACGAGCTACTCGATGCGTTGGTCAAGGCAGAGAACAAGATTCAGACGCGTGTCAAGATTGGTCTCAACAGTAAGATGCCTTCTCGTTTTCCACCTGTCGTCTTCTATACGCCGAAGGAGCTTGGTGGTCTCGGTATGCTTTCCATGGGCCATGTCCTCATCCCACAGAGTGATCTTCGGTGGTCGAAACAGACGGACGTTGGGGGTGAGTGTTCACTGTGATACGTAACTTTGTCATCTATGACCAAAACGTCGTCGTATCTAGTTACTCACTTCCGTGCCGGTATGTCTCACGAGGAGGACCAGCTGATCCCGAACTTGTACCGTTACTTACAACCTTGGGAGGCGGAGTTCATGGATTCGGCTCGAGTCTGGTCGGAGTACTCGATGAAGCGGAAGGAGGCAAACGCGCAAAACCGACGTCTGACTCTCGAGGATCTCGAGGACAGCTGGGACCGTGGTATTCCACGCATCAACACTCTGTTCCAGAAGGATCGTCACACGTATGTTCTCCTTGATTCCTGCTGTTGTACATCTCTCAATATGTTGATACAGGCTTGCATACGATCGCGGCTGGCGTGTCCGCACTGACTGGAAGCAGTATCAGCTCCTCAAGCAGTAAGGACATCCTTGCAAATTTACTCGTATATATCACGACGCTCATGCTTGTTCTAGCAACCCCTTCTGGTGGACATCTCAACGCCACGATGGCAAGCTGTGGCAACTCAACAACTACCGTGTAGATGTCATCGCCGCCCTCGGAGGTGTAGAGGGTATTCTCGAACACACTCTGTTCAAGGGCACACACTTCCCAACCTGGGAAGGTTTGTTCTGGGAGAAGGCTTCCGGCTTCGAAGAGTCCATGCGGTATAAGAAGCTCACGAACGCGCAGCGGTCCGGGTTGAACCAGATCCCCAACCGTCGGTTCACACTGTGGTGGAGTCCTACGATCAACCGTGCCAACGTTTATGTCGGTTTTCAAGTCCAACTTGATTTGACGGGGATCTTCATGTGAGTTCTTGTGCCGATCTCGAGGCCCTTAAGGTGTTGCTCACTTCTGCTGGCTAGGCACGGTAAGATCCCGACGCTCAAGATCAGTTTGATTCAGATCTTCCGTGCGCACTTGTGGCAGAAGAGTGAGTGTCATGGTGTTACCTTCGTCAATGTCGAAGCTGACGCCACCTTGTAGTTCACGAGAGTGTGGTCATGGACTTGGTAAGTCTCTGCTGTCTGTGCGAGTTACGGATGATTCTGAATCACATCCTTGCACAGTGTCAAGTGTTTGACCAAGAACTTGAGCCGCTCCAGATCGAGACCGTGCAGAAAGAGACTATCCATCCACGTAAGAGTTACAAAATGAACTCGTCTTGCGCCGACATCCTTTTGTTCTCGGCCTACAAATGGAACATCGCGCGCCCGTCGCTTGTTACAGATGTCAGTCCCCAAATCCTCACGCAAAGTTCTGACTGATATTGTTTTTCCCATAGAGCAAAGACGTCTTGGATGGTACTACGAGCAACAAGTTCTGGATCGATGTCCAGCTTCGTTGGGGTGATTTTGATACGCACGACATTGAGCGATACACTCGTGCCAAGTTCCTGGACTACGTATGTCACGCAAATTCATTCGTCGGGATCATCGACTAAACTCTTCATTTTCATTTAGATCTCGGACTCGATGAGTATTTACCCATCCCCAACAGGTGTCATGATTGGCATGGACCTGGCCTATAACCTGTGGTCCGCCTACGGTAACTGGTTCCCTGGATTGAAGCCCCTGATCCAGCAGGCCATGGCCAAGATCATGAAGGCTAATCCTGCGTGCCACGTCCTTCGCGAGCGCATCAGGAAGGGTCTTCAGTTATACTCCTCGGAGCCTACCGAGCCGTACCTGAACAGCCAGAACTACTCGGAATTGTTCTCGAACCAGATAATCTGGTTTGTGGATGACACAAATGTATACCGTGTTACGATGTAAGTCATCGCTGTCTGGCTTCCATGTTGCGCTGGCGCTGATGATCATTCCAGCCACAAGACGTTCGAAGGCAACTTGACTACTAAGCCTATCAGTAAGTGCTGAGCATTACACAGCCTGTAGATGGAAGCTGATCGGGTTCTCTCCAACAGATGGTGCAATTTTCATATTCAACCCACGCTCCGGACAGCTTTTCTTAAAGATAATCCACACGAGCGTCTGGGCCGGTCAGAAGCGTCTCGGACAGCTGGCGAAATGGAAGACGGCTGAAGAAGTGGCTGCGCTTGTCCGCTCTTTGCCGGTCGAAGAACAGCCTAAGCAGGTCATCGTCACGCGTAAGGGAATGTTGGATCCTCTCGAGGTTCACTTGCTCGACTTCCCGAACATCGTCATCAAGGGCAGTGAGCTACAGCTGCCGTTCCAAGCATGTATGAAGATGGAAAAGTTCGGTGACCTGATTCTGGTATGTGCATTACACTGGTTTCGTTTCTAGTCAGGCTGATCGCCCTTGTCTTGTAGCGTGCGACTCAACCCCAGATGGTGCTATTCAACCTGTACGACGACTGGCTCAAGTCGATCTCGAGTTACACGGCTTTCTCCCGTCTCATCCTGCTCCTTCGTGGTCTACACGTCAACAATGAGAAGGCGAAGATAGTCCTGCGGCCAGATAAGAATACGATCACTGAGCCTCACTTCGTTTGGCCATCGTTGTCTGACGAGGAGTGGATCAAGGTTGAAGTGGCACTCAAGGATCTCATCTTGGCTGTAAGTCCGATAGACCGTCCGTGGTGCACTGCTCTAAACTCGAGCACAGGATTTCGGCAAACGGAATAGTGTCAACATCGCATCGCTGACTGCCAGCGAAATTCGTGACATCATCCTTGGTCAGGAGATTGCGGCACCTTCCGTTCAACGACAGCAAATGGCAGAGCTTGAAAAAAGTTCTGAGGCACAGGGTCAAGTTACAGCTGTCCAGACACAGACCACCAACGTACACGGTGATGCCATTCAGACTGTCACGAGTGAGTGCCACCCATGTATGCTCTGCGGTAACGCCGCATTGACTGCTTTCTGCAGCCACAAATTATGAACAGCAAGTGTTCAGCAGCAAGTCTGATTGGCGTGTACGTGCCATCTCTGCGACGCACCTACCGCTCCGTCTGCAGCACATCTACGTCTCGAACGATGATGTAAAGGATGACGCGTCCTCATACACCTATGTCCTTCCGAAGAACATCCTCCGCGCGTTCATCACTGCTTCAGATCTTCGTACTCAGGTTGCGGCCTACCTGTATGGTGCCTCGCCGCCGGACAACAAGCAAGTGAAAGAGATCAAGGCTGTTGTTTGGGTCCCCCAGCGGGGGAACAACAATAGTGTCGAGTTGCCAACTCAACTTCCTCGTGACGACTTTCTCCTGAAGGATTTGGAGCCACTTGGTTGGATCAAGACGCAGGCGCTCGAGCTTCCTCACCTCTCGCCCACTGATATCACGACACAGGCCAAGATTATGGCGGATCACCCAGAATGGGGCTCGTCATCGATCTGCATCGCTTGCGCATTCACGCCAGGTTCAGTGTCGTTGTCGGGTCACACCTTGACTGTCGCTGGGTTCGAATGGGGCCGAAAGAACACCGATACATCTCCGAACCCTGCTGGCTTCAACCCCAATATGTCGGAACGTGTCCAATTACTACTCTCCGACAAGATTCTTGGAATGACTCTGGTGCCTGAGGGCCGGGTTTGGAACTACGGTGTCGGGTTGACACAGGCATGGTCACCCAATCTACACTACTCTGTGCAGCTGGACACCCCACTGTTGTTCTGGGCTGAGGAGCACCGTCCGACTGCCTTCCTTTCGGTGAGTAATGCTTCGCGGGTTCCGTGCCAAGACTCGGAGCTTACCTAAGGTTTCTTTGCACAGTTCGCGAACCTGGAGACTGGAGATGACAGTGCTGACGTTGAAAATTCGCTCGCATAAAAGTTACGTCTGGGACTCTATATCACATGTGTATTGTACTCGTATTGCGTACTGTAGTGTTTCTGATGCTTCAATCTCCAATGCCTGGCTGTGTCACCTCTTCTTCACGCCTTTAGCAGTTGCTTAAGTGTTTTAGTCACCTGGTTCCACGTATCGATGACAGCATGGCCATATAAACTGTGAGGAAGAACCCGTAATTGCAAGCACCGCTAAACATGAGCGGCGAGGGCCAAAATTGAATAGACGCCAGCGGAGGCATCTGGCTTGGATCTGGCTGGAGTTACTCTGAGGATCAACCCTCGCTAGGACATCGTCGCTTGGCCTTCACCACCGTTCACAACATCGCCAACGACGAGCCCGGTCCCCGTCGACGGCGCAGGGGACGACACGTTTGAGGACGATGCTCCAGCTTCAGCTTGCGCAGGTCAGTAACTTTAGCCTTCTATCAGAGCAGCCTTCGCGCTTCCTGATGAGCATCCATGCTGACACAAGAATCTCTCTTACCCCTTGACCTCTCCCCTCATGAATTCCCGCCCTCGTCGATGCTCTCGACGTGTTCCACGACCTAGATCGCCTCCTCCTCGTACGGCTCCCTTCCCATGTCCACCACTCCTCGCGCTGCGAGCCCCGTGAACAGCCCCGCGCAGGTCGCCCGTCCATTCCGCTTTTCCGCCGCCCAGCAGGACTTGGAGTTGGGTCGCAGGCTGAGCAAGCTCCCTGACCTCTTTTCTCGCAAACGGACGTCGTCGATGCCGCATAAAAAGGATAATGAAGCCCCGCCTGGTGCGTATTTGTGCTGTTTTTTCCTCCACCCCATCGGAGCGCCCACTTGCCCCTCCTCGTCCATGGAGTATTAAATCGTCCATGCTGTGTGCCACGAGCATGTTGGCAGTCACGTTGTCCTGGGCTTAGCTTCGTCATATGCTGTCCAGACAGTCCTCGTTCTTGGGCGTTGCGCCCTACTCTCCGCAACGTCAACAGCCGGATGTCATCGCTGGAACGCCATTTAACTGCGAAATTTCCCGGGACCTGTTCGTCTCCATGCCGCGCCATCTCCATCTCGGCGTCTTCTACCTTATCGTCTCGCGTTTTTATAAGCTTTGTGTGTGTTGACAGCCAACCCTTGTAGACCCATTTACAGCGCATCCCTCGGGCTCTACGTCCTTTGTCACTTATGAATCCCCGTCTCCTACCACGTCCTCCCAGCAAGTCATGCCCTCTGCTCAAAGTACATCTCCTTCGCCTTCGTCACCACATCCGAGCCCTCTCTCGAACGTCCCAAAACGCGGTCGTGGCAGCCTGCTCCTTACTTCAGCCATCACCCTCCCCTTTGCGAGGACACGCAATAGAGCTCAAAAGAAAACCCGCCCTCCTCCGTCATCCACACAATTCATGTATTCGGAGGTGATTGAGATTTCGGCCCCACCACCCCTACCCCCCGAAGAGGACGAGGACCGCGACCGTCTGCGTGACGCAGCCGCCCAGTCGATCGGACTCGACCCTGTGCTGCTGGAAGAACGTGAGAGCCTCTCGTCACGGTCGCATACACGCTCGTTCTCGTTATCTCGTGCGCGCTCGGACAGGTCGAGGTCACGGTCCCGCTCACGTTCTCGTTCTGTATCACCAACACGATCGAGGGCACGGGAAACTTCCCGTGCAGAGACGCCGACGACTCGTTCGTTACCAGCCTTTCCTGCCAATCAGTCTGCACTCGCACCCTGGGTCCAGCGTACCTCCAAGGTGGCGAAGCACTATCCACCAACATCGCTATTACTGTTCGCCCTTGCAAAGCAGTGGAAGTCGCGCGTATTAGTCTTGACCTCATCACCATCATCGTTATCTGGACCACCAACACACACCACGTCTTTCTCTTCACCATCACAATCTCCTTGTTTGACACACTCTTCTGCATCTCTGTCGCAGAATGTGGCGCACCTGCACGTCTTCAAGTCAGAGAACGGCGGAGAACGCGAACTTGAGAGAGTGGAGATCGGGGCTGACAGCGTGGTGTTCGTTTCGGAAGATGAGATCGGCGGACGTCGTGGTGTGGTCAGAGTGGGCGGTGTAGGAGGGGCAGAGATGACGCTTTCTATGGCCGATCAGACAGAGGCACAAAATTGGATAGCCGCCATAAAGCACGCTGTGCTGAGCGAAAGGTAACTTCCCTCTGCTGTCCATTTCATGGTATGACTACTCACATAGCCATCGCATCGCAGGTCCGTTCGCGCAGGTCTCGGAGCAATGACTCAAAGCAACGGTGTTGAGCCACTGGGTGATCTCGACGTCATGCTATCAATGCGAGCACAGGGTATATTCACGCCGCCCCCGGCGGTTACAAGTGCAGCAGCTACACATTCACCGCCCGTGGCAACCTCTCACGGTCCGGCAGCTCCCGCAACTGCAGCCTCTTCTCCAGCACCTTCTCTACGCTCTGCCTCTCCCTCACCCTTCCGACCGCCCTCTGTTGCTGTCTCTGCTCTGCGTGGGCTATTTGGTGCCAATCGTCCACGCTCACCGTCAACTGTCACCATGGAGACTTCTTTCGGGTCTATATCTGAACGTGGAGGAGCGGAGACGCCCCCTCCTCCAGAAGACTCGTCATTCGGCCGCGCTGGGACTAGCTTACTCGGCATGCTGCGTTCAAACAGCGTGTCTAGCGAGCGACCCCTATCTCCGACGACGCCGATATCATCCGTCCCAAGTACGCCCCGCATCGGTACTGCACCGAGCGATCTTTCCGTACAAATGGGCTTGATCTCTCCTCCGGGCCCGCCACCTTGCCTTGACCAGAAGATCCTTCAAGACCGAGACCGTGAAAGCATGTTGCCCGTGTTCGCTCGGGATAGGAGTGCCGGGCTGGGGTTAACCGGACTGAATGGAAGCCTCGATGGGCACGTCACAAAGTTTTACAGCAATGGTGTATCTCCGTTTGGAGCGGCTTCGCTGCATCCTCCGCCGCGCAGAAGGGCATACACAGCCAGTGGGACACCCCCAACGACAAGGTCGAATGGGGACCGCAATGGGTTTGCTTATACGCACACGAACGCGAGCACCGCCGAGACACTCGGAGTAAGACATAATGCGAGTGCCTTCCTATCGCCGAATCCAACGTCACCTGCTCTGTCAGCCACCACTTCTCCTTCGCCGATCTCGCCGTCGACCACGTCAAGTCCGAAGTTCAGTTCAAGTCCCAGCCTGAGTCCTACTCTGAGCGCGAATGGAGCAGGCCCATCTTCGTCGCCTCAACCGCCAGAGGGCAGGCCGCGCTCATCGTGGTCCTCGGTATCATCGTTGGGATCCAACGAGCAACAACCCCCGCGGACATCATTCGACCTAGTGCCCAAGCGTTGGTCACGGCAAGGCGTACTACCTAAACGGCTCACTCCTCCCAGTGGTCCTCCCCCAGCCACCCCGCCGTCAGCCCCTGCGCCCTTACCGACTTCTTCTCCAAGCAGCCGATCGTCGATGCAACAACAACGCCATCCATACGCTGCCGATGGATCTCCCAGTTGTTCCTCGTCGCAACGCTCTACACACAGTCCGCAGAGTATCATCTCTGGTTTGCAGGGCTTTTCCAAACGCGCGTCTGGTTCGTCAGTCCGGTCTGACACTACTGTCAGCACGACACAAAGTCGAGCTACAGGAATCAGTTTCATAGGACATGCATTGATGCAACCCCAGCAAACACAAGGTCACATGCAACCGAGGTCCTCGCATCGAGTGTCGGCTCCTCCCCCACAACGCCCTATACCTAGTATGGCGCTTCCACCGACGCCTACAGCTGGCGTGGACGAGTTTGGCAAGACCGACGTGATACCGCTCCCTACGCCGGCACCTGCCCAGACCTTCCAATCTAATGGGTATCCAACGCGTCCACCTCATTCTGCCCCTGCGACGAAGACGTCTTTCAGGGAGTCGTTCACACTACGGACTAGCCGTTTCTCGTTGACTCCCCCAACGTTGCCACCTTCTACTGGACTACCTCCTCGTCCAGACGAGTTGGGAAGCCCATCACGCTCGTCGCACCATCGTCGTAGCACGAGCAGTGGCAGCCCGATCAATCTACCGACTATTCCTGCATCACCCAACCCCCTCGCACCCCCCGCTGATCCGCCAAATGACCCTCTTCACCCCACCTCCTCTGCGCCACCCGCATCGACTCCGTTAACCTCTCGCC
>KN050228.1:0-16422 GCA_000743315.1 Lignosus rhinocerotis TM02
ACTGAGGATCCGCCGTGTAATGGATGCGCGATGGGGGACATGTGTGCTATTTTTGCAATCGGTTTGGCTGAGTGTAACCCACACCCGAGGTCTAGGTCACGGGCTCACTCATTCTCTGGTATGTCGCTATTCATGCCTCCACATTGATGTGAAAAAACACCTCGTTAGCGGCAACTGCACGCATGTTACTTCTCTGTCAAGTGATGGAGGAAGCCTTGGTACCATGCGTGCTGTCAGCCTGGCGTTGCACAGACCACAAGGTTTGTTGGTGCTCCGACGTCTGCTTATGTTCCCGGAAGAACGCGCAGAACACAGTTGGGGAATCACTGCACGGCCTACCAGAAACATTTGCCGACATGAGCGGTGATGACGGGGATCGCGGCCCAACCTGTCCTAGCCGAAAGCTTGAGTATAAAATCCTCGAGGATGGTCGACCGACGATCATCAACTTGGGATTCGCCCAGTTCTTCCTCACCAACAGTCCATTCGAGCCGACGGCGAGACTCCTCTGCCTGCCATCATGTTTGGTGCCGCTCTCCTCACCCAGATCCTCCTTGCCACCGCGGCGTTCGCCATCCCCACCTCGAAGGAGCGTCTCGCTCAGCGCGTCGCTCGTCGTGCCGCTGGCGCCCACCTTACGAGCCCAAAGCAGGTCGTCGAGCACGTCGTTACTGAAGTCGAGGGCGCCGCGGCCGCCAATACCACACACGCCGAGTTCAGCAGCAACTGGTCCGGTGCCGTCCTAGTGGCTGGTGCGGTGAGTCTCGCGACGGTCCACGCGCACTATATCCGTGCCCCCATCGCCACGCAAATCCTCAAGTTTCCATCCTTTATCTCATATCACAGGTCCCAATGTCGTCATAGAGACGTAAGCGCTGACCCACGGATGTCTTCTCTAGAACACATTCAAGTCCGTGACCGGCACCTTTGTGATCCCTACGCCACGCGAGCCATCTGGCGGCTCGGGCACTCACTCTGCTTCGGCATGGGTCGGTATCGATGGTGCCACTTGTGGCACCGCAATCCTCCAGACCGGTATCGACTTCACCGTCTCCGGGAGCCGCACGTCCTTCGATGGTACGTCCTATCCTCTTCCACTCCTGGCTGCACATGCGCTCATCTCGCCTTTGTTGCACCACAGCATGGTACGAGTGGTTCCCCGACTTCGCGCACGACTTCTCGGGCATCTCGCTCAGCCCCGGGAACACGATCACCGTCACCGTGACGGCGAGCTCGCGTACGGGCGGGACGGCGACGATCCTGAACCGCTCGACGGGCCAGCAGGTCTCGCACTCGTTCTCGGGCCAGCCCGCGCTGTGCCAGGAGAACGCGGAGTGGATCGTCGAGGACTTCTCCGTGGGCGGTGGGCTCGTGCCCCTCGCCAACTGGGGCACCGTCACTTTCACGGGCGTGTCCGCCGGCACGTCGAGCGGCACCCGGAGCCCTGCGGGCGCGACGATCATCAACATGGAGCAGAACGGACGCGTGCTGACTGATGTGTCGGCTAGCTCGTCGTCTGTTACTGTTCGGTACACTGGCCCTTGAACCCGTTGACCATTGTGGTGACACGGAGGGCTTCAACTTGAGGTGTTGAATTGGGACAGAGATGGGCAAGGATCATCGGTTGCGGTTCTTATTTAGGGTAATGGAGAGGGTGAACAGCTCTTGTAGAGATCGCTTATGGTGTACTTTGGCGACTTGAAATGACAAACTGATGTACTCCCCTACCACTACAGTCTTGTGACCGCAACTTTGCATCTCAAACTAGGATATACGGGTACGTGGGACCCAATGACCGTCTCGGTTTCAGCAGTTGAACGCTCGTCGAGGGTGGTGATCGGTGGGTGCGGAAGACCATCGACGGCTATGAGGAGCGCACCTCAGACTGGAAGAAGACCGGTTTGGTGGGTTAGCAAATACCCGTCCCTGTGACTATTCAGATTGTGTGGTTCTGCCGCTATTGCGCTCGCTGCTGCTTAGACCTGTCTCTGGATTGCGTACAATTCTCAGCATATGTAGGGCTAATATTGTCGCGAGGTGGCGAATGCAGACGTGCACTTACGCATGTACAACGGATGAGTCCGTGTCTGCGTCGCGACGTATTCTGGGTGCGGCATCGTGACGCGCGCATAGTGCAGGGAACTGGGTCGAGTTCACACGCTTGAGAGTGGTAGGATTGAGACAATTGAGGACTGGATAAGGTGGCGAGGCTGCCGAGACCACCATTTTTTGGCACTACTTCGAGAAGCTTATTATTGTCTTCTTGTTCATGACATACCTTCACGCATCATCTCGTTGAGTAGATTGGAGCCACACACGACGGGCAGAGCGCCGTATCCGGTCTCGCGGTAATAGGATGGAAATATGTTCTGAATCTATAATTTCTTAGCGACGACTTATTTATGTCATTGAGCAGGAAAGCTGATGTGTCCTGAGCGTGGCGTGCCAATTTCCCGCCTCAAGATTGGACCAAAGGAGGATATACAAAGGGTATAGATAGGAAATGTAAGATGCCACTGACTCGCATATCACCGCGCCCTGGATAGCCACGTGCCATCTTACATTTCCTATCTATACCCTTTGTATATCCTCCTTTGGTCCAATCTTGAGGCGGGAAATTGGCACGCCACGCTCAGGACACATCAGCTTTCCTGCTCAATGACATAAATAAGTTGTCGCTAAGAAATTATAGATTCAGAACATATTTCCATAGTATTACCACGAGACCGGATACGGCGCTCTGCCCGTCGTGACAGTGTTTCATCACGGAAACTAGATCATCAAATTGACCGCCTTCATACTAAGTCATCTCTTCGAGACACGGTCAGCGTTTCACGCATCAAGCGGTCTATTGGTAAGAAGACGATCTCGCCACAGTGGTAATGGGGGACGTGCCGGAGTGTCATCGGCAACAACGCTAGCGCGAATATAAGGGATCGGCACCGGAGCATCTTCGACGTAGATCACATAGGTCGATCCTGCACGGTGCCGCCGTGTCCAGACGAACACGCTGGATTCATATGGCAGCCGCATGTAGGCAATGCCATGGCAGCATGCTCGGTATTAACAGTGTTGGTTGGATGCACGAATGTGCAGAGTAGTGAGCTCGTAGATATGGGCTCGCAGCATAGTGAGGAGAGCGGCAGGCAGCACCTATATGTATAGGTGCACGATAGGGCTACTGGCAGCAACACTCAGACACGCACCATGAATCTCCACCATCGCCCACTCCAGCTCTCGGACTGGTCCTCTATCTTGCATGCAGTGCATAGAAAGATCCATCGGAATCGAGAGAAAGCCGGGGATCCCGGCGCGAACGCAGACGTCGAGAAGAACGCGCCGCTTGAAGGCGGAAAGGCGCTTCCACGAACGCCGGCGGAGCAGAAGGAGGTTGCAGACCGGTTGGAGGAGCTTGAGCTACAGCTAACGCACAGACAGGAGGAGTTGTGCAGGACGAAGACGGAATACGAGGCCATGGTCGCAGAGAATGACCAGTTGAAGGCGCGTCTCACTCAACTTGACTGCTTGCCACAGCAGGTCAAGGAGCTCCAGAGGAAGCTCGAGCAGGAGAAGCAGTCTGCCCACAAAGGCTGGGAGCTGTACGAGGGGGCAGTTGCCGAAGTTCAGCAGGTGAAGGAGCGTCTCGCACAGATCGAGGAAGACGCGAGACGCAGCGGGGTCCGGGTCTCCGAGCTCGAGCGCGCACACGCCGTTTCAGAGAAGGAGCGGCGGTCCTCGGTCGAACTTCTCGAGACGCGCACGACAGAACTCCGGGAGGCGCAAGTCTTCTTAACGAGCACCGACGACATTACGGACAACGAGGTGCTACACCTCGTCGAAACGCTCAACGAGGAAGTCGCAAAGACAGCTGCCGCAATCGCGCGTGCGTCTCAGTTCCGCTTTGAGAGCGTGAGGGATGCTGCTGCGACGGAGAAGGCAGTGCGGAGGATAGAACACTATGGATGGATTCCCCCTAGTCTCCTATCGACACTCCGTGCCGCTGACCATACGCGTGCCATCACACTGGTCCAGACGGCCCTCCAGGCAGGAATGCTGATGTATGCGCAGTGGCTGGCCACGACCTGGGAGCTTGGCGTCGTAGATCCTCGAGGGCTCCTGGAGGGGGTGTACCTGCAGATGAGAGAACGTGGTACGCATGTCCGTAAATATGCGCTCTCCGTAGCTTTGTCTAACATTCTGAAGAGCCCCAGTCTGTTGCTGGCCGATGGAGGGTCCTATGTCGTACGCATGTCAAGGGACTTCTCGACACAGGAGAGATACAGACACAGAGGCTCTTCAAGTCAATCTCAGGGATCGTAGCCGACGTGCTGGTCATTTGCGGAGCAGCGGGCAGTTGGGAGAGCATCTCGGATGCCTTGGCGCAGGGATTCGAGACGGATCTTCACGAAGTCGTAAACCGTGCGCTCCAATTCCAGTGGACTGTGGGCGAGCGGATCGTGTCGCGCGACTTCGCTGTTTTCACCGAAAAGCCGGACGTCGTTTTTGCCCCCACTCGGATGGAAGACGAGCGCACCGATGGAAAGAAGGCACCGCTTATGTCTGTGAGGAAGGGCCGTGTTCTCTGCACGACACATCTTGGATTGATGGTTGAGAAGAAGGTCAGAGGAGGAAGGGAGGATCCAGAACATATCATGTCCACAATACTGTTGAAACCAAAGGTTGTCCTACTGAAGAGTGCGGTAGATAGAACTTAATCTTGAGCTTGAAGCTCGAAGGATATTTTAGACCTTCATCATGATATCTGCAAGGATACGAGTTTAGAGCGTCAAAGTTGAGCGGAGAAGAAGAGTGGTAGTATCTCGCGATCGCATCGCGCGAGTGTTCTCTGTGGACGCGCAGGGAAACAGTACAAGTCAGGACAGTGGGCGCGTGCGAGAGGCAAACACGTTGGGATGGGGAGGTGTATGTACACGGCCGTTGCTATCGAGATTCGAAATACATACAGCTGTTCGGAGAAGAATGCCCTACGTGCGCGTCTGCGCCAACTGGACTCCAAATTGACGCGAAAAAAATAAAAAAACTCAAGATACTCAGAAAATTCAGAAAACCCCGCTCTGCTGCAGAGTGCCCAAGTGTATCAGGGCCTTCAAGTTCTCGAGAAGAAAAGGATTCGGAGAAGTAGGCTTAATCTACTACGTGACCTACTTCTGGCGTAAGGAAAGGATACAGCCAACGATTTCATGTTCCTCGGAGTGTTGGCGCGCACTTGTAAGTATGAGACCACTGGGGAGGGGAAAGGACAGAAAGGGCGGGCGCTTCATATGTGTTGAGCAAGCACGTACAGTAACATAACACGGGCCCTCTCTCAGTCATCTTATACGCCTTCTACAACTCCGACCTCATCGACAGCGCCTGCGGGGCCGCCGGCGAGACGGCCGTTGGCTCGATGGATGACGTTGCAGTGGTCGCGACTGGGAAGACATTTGCAACATGCCACGGCAAACTCCGTCAGTACATGGAGCGCAGCGGTGGTGCCCTCGACTGGTCGCAGGCCCACAACTCGGCCTTCTCGCGTGATAGGTTCGGCCTCCTTAACTGCAGGGCCCGCATCAGAGACCTAGGGCCTCCCCTGGCCCTTTCAGACGGTACAGTAGTGGAACCTACTGATCACCATCGCTTCTTAGGTGTCCTGCTTGATCAGCAACTGCGTTTCAAACAACACGTTGCCCTGGCATATGCGAGAGGTGATAAACACAGAAAATACTAGTCAGACCAGGGATTGAACCTGGGTCGTCCCACATGCGCTGGGAGGTGTTACCACTACACCATCCAACCGGTACTAGAGTGTGAATTCACACTTCAACAAGAGGCAGCATGTGGGTCACACTCATCTGCCGACTGGCTACCGCTCGACATGGGCTAACACTGGCAGCAGTTTGCCGGCTTTACATGGCAGTGGCTGTCCCAAGGATGCTCTATGCAGTCGACACGTTCATCACACCAGTGTGCTTACTACCTGGCCAAAGGAGGACACACGGTTCGGTAGGGCACATGTGCCACCTCGGGATGGTGCAGCGGCAAGCACTGCTTGCCATGACTGGGGCCCTACAGTCAACTGCCTTGGACGTGCTAGAGGCGCATGCCAACATCCTCCCTTTTGACCTCCTGATTGACAAGCTCTGCCACAGAGCTGCGATAAGACTCTGCACACTCCCAACAGCCCACCTGCTTGCAGCACATGTGCAATGGGCCGGACGGTGTCTTGTCCGATCACACTGCTCATCTCTACACTGCTCATCTCTTCATGAGCTCCTTGATGCTTACTGCCCCTTCCTAGATGTCAAGCACATGGAGCACATCCAGCCAGCGTGCACACACCCACATTGGAGACCCAAGCACAAGGTACTAGTCATCCCAGAGTGGGCAGCGGCCGCATGCAATGATGTGCACTGGAGAGAAGATGGCACTTATCGGGTCTACACCGATGGCTGGGACATTGATGGCAAGGTCGGTGTGGCTGTGGTCCTCTACCCACCAGGCAGGCGGCGCCCTCGCTACCTCTATTACCACCTAGGCCCTTCGACTTGCCACACCATCTACAAAGCGGAGATAGCAGCAACCATCCTTGGGCTGGAGCTGCTACGCTTGGTGCAGCAGTGGATCCAAAAGGCCTCTTTGGCACTAGACAACACAGCGGCCATACAGGCCTCGACACTGTACTCCACTGTGCCAGGACACTACCTCACTGACACATTTCACAGACAGTTGGAACTACTCAAGACAGTCCACCCGAAGCTACACCTCACGCTCTGCTGGGTCCTGGGCCATGCTGGCGTGGTAGGCAACAAAGCAGCAGATGCCACAGCAAAGGAGGCGGCGGGGGGCCACTCCTCCCCAAAGATGCAGCTCCCACCCCCCCTCCGGCAGACGCTGCCCCTAAGTGCATCACGGGCCTGCCAGAACTATGCACAGGAGCTCACAAAATTGGCAGCTCATTGATGGTGG
This sequence comes from Lignosus rhinocerotis TM02, assembly GCA_000743315.1. NCBI lineage: Eukaryota > Fungi > Basidiomycota > Agaricomycetes > Polyporales > Polyporaceae > Lignosus > Lignosus rhinocerus. The sequence goes on from KN050228.1 coordinate 6,967, forward strand.
AGATCACAGTGGGGCATGCGAATGGTGGACATAGACGGCCACATGCCATCCAAGAACTACAATGAGCTCATTGTCCCTCTCCCACGCAGACACACTAATCTACTTTTACAGCTACACTCAGGGCAAATCCATCTCCACAAGCACCTCGCCCGCATTGGACAGGCACCCATGGACACGTGTCCAACCTGTGGGGAGGCGGCAGAGACAGTGTCCCACTACCTACTGGCTGTCCGACTTACACAAGGAACAGAGCTACGCACTTCGCCCCACTGGGCTTTTCCGGCCAGCGGCTCAAGGTGTTGCTAAACGCCAAGGAGGCACTTTGCCCCCTGCTTGACTATGTCAACTCCACCGGTCGCTTCCACCAGGTCTTCGGAGCTCTTGCAGCACCTGGAGAGGATGGTACAGACAACAGCTAGTCAATGAGCCCCACCCGGGACAAGCCAGCATGAACATGGCCAATGGATAGTCCATGTCAGGTCTAGCCCCGGGGGTTGGAAGGCCCGCTCCAGGTGGCAGCCCGTGTGCGGACTGTCTCTGCAGATCACCAACCTGAAAACTGGGGCCCAGCCGGCCGGGCTCAGTGTGCCCTCCCCTTCCCCCCCCTCCCCCTCCTCTCCATGCCTCCCTCTCCCTCTCTCTCCCTCTCTCTCTCTCTCTCTCTCTCTCTCTTTATATCTCTTTATCTCTTTATCTCTCTCTCTCTCACCGTACCCTACAGTGCATTAATGGCATGGCCGTGCTGCCCCGGCTTTGATTACCACCATCCCCTCCTGCTCTACCGTACATCCCCCCAGCCCTTGTGAGACACGTAGCTACCATGTAGAGAACTGCCTACCATAGGGCTCGGCCCTCCCAGGCAATAAATGAGGAACCCAAAAAAAGAAAGAAAAAAACACGGCTCTTGCCAGCCTAGAAGAGCTGGCATCTGTATGTCAACGTATGACCATCTACAGGCCCAACTCTAGCAGACACTGTCTGGATATTGTGCAAGCTAGGTATGTGGTTACATTGTTCAGTAATCTCTGACTACAGCTTAACCATCATGCTGAGTTACACCTTAGTGAGCAAGGTCAGCATTCAGGTATATGGTCTACTCATATGGTGCATATGCTCACTTACAAGTACCTACAGTTTACCTTGTCTGGTTACTTATCAGGTACTTGGTCTATGCAATATAGCCTTTCAATCACTAACTAAGGATATGTCATGTCTGGTTACTTACCACTCACTCATCAGTTGTTTGTGACATTGCCTCACAGGTTCACATTCCATCACAAGCTCCTAGTACTGAGTGCTTCAGCACTCTAGAGCTACACATTCCTGCATACTCTCAGATCCACTGAAGCCATTAGAGTTACACATTATGCTTTCTGGGTAACTTCAACCTAGAGCTTATTCTCTTGTGGCTAAAATGTGAGTACCTGTCTTGTTGAAGAGAAGCACTAGTTGGATAGTTTGATAGCTAGATATAATGATGCTGTGAAGACAATGTTATTTGAAAAGAGGCTAAAAGCTGAGGAGGTACTGGGAGGTGTCCTTCCTTGAATACACACACCTCTGGGGACCTGCAGAACAGTGCTGCAGACTGTGACACAGTAGTGCACAGTAAATGCACAGTAGCTGATCAAGTGCACAATCTTACATTCTACAGAGAATGAAGGGATCTCCAAGGAATGGGAATATACAACAGAATGAAGAGATGTTTAGATGAAGTGACTGTAACTTGTTTCAGTTATATAAGGGGTATTTGGTCAAAAAGAAGAAAATGTGAAACAGTAGAGAAATTATGTAACAAACAACTAAAGGAAGGTTCTAACAGGATACATTTTGCTCTGATGCAGAGTGCTCATTGAGGTATACAGCCACATAGATGAACATGAGATTTGTCAAATAGAGCTTCACAGGGCTATATACACATGCCTGTGATATGGTTGTGTGGTGTTGCTTTGCATCTTTTCACCCACATCAAGGTCTACCTATGGTGGTGTAGGAGATAACCTCAATGATCCATAGCTCTCAGTAGTGCTGTATTGCTTCTTCTGGAATTCTGAATGGCAGACAATTGCAAGACTGACAATTGAGAGGCTCCACTTTGACTTGGCTGTCAGGATCTGTGATTCCAATGTGTATCAACCTCTGATATGTGTGAATTTTTGACATGTATGGACCTGGTACATGTATGAGATTCTGACACATGTAATACTTGTGTGTATGGAGTTAGCTTACATTACAATCTCTCACACATGTCATTATTGTGTGGGCTATTGTCTTTGACACTTATTGTTCTAGCTCTAGATATAAGTCTCTAGGCTTGTTTCTTGGAGTGGAGAACTTCATTGTGCCTGTTTGCTCCCAGGTAAGCCTCTCTGTACTGGCTATGTCATTATATGCACTCAATGTGTTCTTGTCCTTGCATTGTGTGTTACTCCCTCACCCTATCATTACTGCACATCAACCACCTTCACTCACACCATCATTTTTTGTCCTCATCTTGCTTGGCAACAGATTTCTTTGACCAGCCTGCATAATCAAGTGGGTAGAAGCAGCACAGAAACCCATCACTGCAGGTTTTTAGTGAAAACTACAGTTGCCTGTTATCTGACCACTGGCAGAGGAGAAGTCTAACCTGAAATAGTACCAGTCATGCATTATCCAGGTAGGAGTGTCCCCTCATATTCACAGATTGCATCCTCTTCTAAAGCAATTGTGATTACAGGTACTGCGATGGACCATCAGACCCCAAGATCAAGAGTGCACAGAAGTGTTGCTCCCGGGCCACCAGGTATTCTGTGTCCATAATCCATATATTTATGTCAATTTGGCTGATGGTGCATCAATAGGGCCGCCTGAAGGAATGGAAGAACCTATGGAGGAGCAAGGGTTTGGGCAAGATCATCCTCCGCCCCAAGCAAACATGGAACAAGTCATAACAATGCTGAATAAACTCCTGGAATTTTTCATGAACCAGTCTCGCGAATTCAAAACGGAAATTGCTGATCTGAGGATTAAACTAGAAGAAGCCGCAAAGAGAGAACTGGAGTTGAAGAGAAAACTCCACCAGTTGAAGCATCATCCTGTTCAAGTTGAGCCTAACACCCCCAGGATGCCACCAGCTATGATGAGGCATTGACCTGAGTGATTGCATGCTCCATTGCTGTACCGAGGGATTTTATCTATTTTGACATGTACTACTCTCGACAACGGTCACTATGCACATGCCAACTGCAATACCGAATGGTCAAACGTGTGCTAGTGCTACACATATGACCTGACTCGAGCCTCCAGCTGCTGTCATGCACGTACCTCGGCCCGGTCTGCCAGGACCCCCGAATATCCCCTGAGAGCTTATATGCTAAGGAGGATCATTTTCGGTTATTTTTGGAGGCCATTTTGGAGATCATTTTCGGTTTTTCGCATGTGAGCTCGCCCAAAGTCGCTAATTTTTGGTGGTTTCGGGCATATAACGCCCATAGGCGCTCATTCTCCCGTGAAAGGTAACAATGCTATAAGTAAATTGATACCATTCACGTCGACGCTGTGAACGTAGTAACAGCTGATATTTACCTAAGTAAGCGCGGAGTTGAGTAAAGTGATTAGACCGCGACTGAATCAATATTGATAACTGAACTCGACAGAGGTCGGCAGGCGATTTTAGGTGTTGTAGCGATGAAACCTAACAGTCCTCTGCGCGCCCTTGGGGTCCATTTTCGGTGATCCGGGAATATCAGCTCTTGGGGGATATTCGGGGGTCCTGGTCTGCCAGTCCATTCAGTATCTTCGGCAAACTCCTGAGAGCACCTCGTAAATTAGGGCCACAGATAATGGGGCATTGAGACAATTATAGGCACCTACTAGTATTATGACCGCGCGACATTGGATTGTCGCCAATGCGAATTGATGCATCCGACTTTTTGCTCATGAGTCATGGGATCAGGGTGTGATGTGTGACAGCTTGGATTGTATTGAACTTCACAGTAGGAGTCATAGCACCCTGTTCAACAAAACCTAGATATACATGAGCTATCAAAGTGAATCGTGAGAACGTCAACTACAGGTTTTAGTACGGGGCTCATCTCAGCATTTGAAAGGTTTGTGTGAGAGAGAGAAGAGAAGGGTTTGTGAGGCATCGTATGACCAAATGAGATGTCAATGAGCAGGGATGTGGACTCTGGAACAGCGGGCTGCGGTGTATATAATCAAATGGGATGTAAAGGAGTGTGATCAAGTGTGCAACTAGTATGAGTCCGTGAAACGGTGCTGATGTAGCTGTCTATGTGCGCCATGGATCGCTCGTATACCAACACATTCAAATGTACACGCAGATCAAACATTTAGATGTATGCCATCTCAAAGTGGAGAAGACCTCGCCTATGTAACTGTGGAAACGCCTCCTTCAAAAGTCCGACGTATCCATCAAATTCCTCCTGCTTGCTATGCACTGCTGGCTGCTGTCCCGACCCTGATGGTTGAATGCATTGGGCCTGGTCTAAGAATCCACGGTCATCGCAGAGAACGCAGACCACCTCTTGCAGATTTGGGAAGCGCTTGATGATGTGGTCATCAAGTCTCCTCCACGGCGGGTGGGAAGGACGGGCCTCATCGATGGCTCTCAATTCGTCGATCGAGTGTTGCACATGTGGCCCGTACCTCTGAAAGCGGAGTTCAATGCGACCGAGCGACACAGGTGCTCGCAGGATCAACAGCGTGTTGGCACTGAACATCCGGGTGTAGACCTGGACTGCCGATCGACCACTCATCACGCTCGTGGTGGTAAAGTAGAGGACGAGCTCCGTCAGGGACGTGCACCCGGATAGATTAACCCGGGGCGGAACGCCGGGCTCGAATCCTGCCGGGAGACCCTCCACCATCCACTCCAATGCGCATACCGCGCCCACGACATTGGCGGAGACAGAGGTCACATCGTCTTTACAGGCGGTAAGAAAGGTTCCTAGTGTAGTGTCGTCCTCGAGGTGGGATGTCATCATGAGCGAGAGATGGAGCGGGGTATGCGCCCTGCAGCAACGAAAGAAACCTTTCAAAGGTTCTATCGCGCGAGAGAGCAATGCGTTCATGTGGATCGCGTCGACTTGCAAGTAGTTGTCAGGTAGTGTCGGATAACGAGCTGGAGATTCCATGCACCGCACATGATCCAGCACGAGTATCTTGACTCGCCTTGTCGTTGCGAACAGTTGATAGAACGATTGATCATCAGTAACGAGGCAACGGCGGAGCGTCATGGCGTCGATGATACGCCGGTGCTCTACAGGGATGAGAGGAAAGACGTTCCGGGCTTGGAGTGAGAACAGGACGAGCTCGAACTCGATGTGCGTCAGTCTGGGGAGTTTGACCAATACCGCTGATATAGCTTCCACCGCTACTTCCACGTAGCGCATCGGATCAGGATTAGCGCCATACACTCTGAGAGAGCGGATGTGACGCGTCATATCAGGCTCCATCGCGAGGAAGTCGACGAGACTCTGTAGGGAGAAGGAGGGTACAGCAGGGCGACATACGACTGCATGAAAAAGGCGGGGTCGGGAGAGCTCAAGCCATGTGCGACACACAAGACTGCATGCACGGAGAGTGTCCGAGTTGACCTGGAGGTAACCCAAGATCGTATCCACTATCTCGGGAGGAGTATAAGGACGGTAGAATGAAGCCGTCGGACCCTGCTTCATCTGTGAACTATCTGCGTCGTTTGTCGTGAGTGCGCCAGATGTATATTTGGGCTCAGTCTCAGCGTAGCTTACCCATAACGCGTCAAAATAATGAGCTGCCAACAGAGAGAGCACCAATACGCAAGTTGTGCCGAGCGCACTATGACTGAATAAAGCTGGTGAAGTTGGACTAAGTTGTTGCCGAACGTACTCGACGAGCTCTCAGGCAGAAGAGCAAGGAAATACCGTGGGTACCGACATGTGGCAATGTGGGGGCGTCACTCCTTCGCACAGCGCCAAATGACTGGGGTTCCGAGTCTTCGGCCACGCTGTCACTACATATGTAGATAGGATTCCATCATACAGAGACGATTCTGACGGCCGAACAGTCGCCCGAGACATACGCAGAGACGCCGGGGTAGTTCCATCGTCCGGCGGTTAGTGAACACCTGCTTGCACGACGCTCCTCGACAACACTATTGTACAAAGTAGTTATAGCGCAAACCTCTCAAACCGAAGGAGGCTTCGCTTGCTAGCTCGAGGAAGAACGTCCGCCAAGAGATTGACATATTCGCTGAACTTGTCCTGCTGTGTGTACATAGGCTCTGGCTCTGGGCGGTCTGAGACGTCGACCGTTCTCAAGAACTGAACAAACTCGTCGAGCTCTTGCTCTGGGGCGTCCGCAATGCCACCATCGACATTGTCTTTCTCTCCGGGAATACGAAAGGATGACGAAATCCCCCGCCATCGCATAGAACGCACGACACGGCCTCCAGGTTTCGGAAAGCGTTCCACAAACGCAGTGTCTAGCACCGTCCATCGCACAGACGTTAAACTACTGGTCACAGTCCGAAACTCCTCGATGGAGTGACGCATGTGTCGTCCCACTCTCTGGAAGCGGAGCTTGATGTGTGTGACCGAGGAAGGGGCAACGCGGAGCAGTTTCCAATTGGCGGCGAGCACCTGCTCAAATCGCTCGGTCAATGCGCATCCATAGGCCGAGCTCGTTATGAAGAGGGTCAGCTTATGAAGAGCGCGGCACTCGGCCAAGTGAGTGTTTGCATAATACTGCCCGACTCCGAATTCGAGCGCTGCCAGGTCGAAGGGACACACCTCTCCTGTAGTATTTCCTGCATCATCCCTTCGCGCTGGTACTCCCCCCCCCATGACGTTGACGGAGACCGCAGTCACGGCGTCGGTGCAGGATGCCAGAAGGCCTGCCAGATCATCGCCACATGCGTCATCGAATGTGGGCAGGGAAATGCAGAGTGGGAATGCAGGGATTCTACAGTATCGAGGATAGCCAACAAGGGCTCGGGTGGTTTCATCGTGTCCAACAGATGGACTGCGTCGACACGCAAGCATCCCAGAGGCACTAGTAGTCCGTCGGGAACTAGAAGGCCTTCCTGGCATAAGGACAGCATACGGTCAGTGATTTGATGTGGCTCATGAGCGTCATCAGGCAGAAGAACGCGTGTCAGCGCCAAAGAACGAGACTGTCGATGACGTGACGTTGTGCCCGGGCTGAAAGGGGGCCATGGCAGTCGCAGCGTCCGGGGATCGAGGCGGGAACACGACGAGCAGGAGTTCTACGTATGGGTCACCCTAGTAGGAAGATGGCCCAACACCGCCGCCAAATGTTTTCTCATCGAGGCTCGTCCCGACCGCTCTCAGGGAGGGGACGCATGGAGCGATTGCGGGTGAGATAGAGAGGAACGTGATGAATGCTTGGAAGGAACGGGACAGCACTCCCAGGTGACACACCAAAGTCCGAAGGAAATACATAGGAGCGAGAGAGCCCGAGCCATGACTTGCATACCAGACTGCATGCACTCAGGGCAAGTGCATCGTCCTAGGGTAGGTCACCGAGTATCGCGTCGATGATTTCGGTAGAAAATCTTGGGGGGATCAGGAAACCTTTGATGGATGGTTGGTGAGAAGTGAACACTTCGTGTCGTTAGCTGTGAGATTTGATATATCCCGTTAGCATGACCGCGATCTATCTATCTGTGCGCAGAAACGTACTCATGTCGTGCCCAGGGTAGTCAGACCATGGGTATGGTTACTTGCTGAAATACAGTACTCAACGGATGTTCCTATCATGCGATACGATGCGTGGGTCATAGAGACCACTGTCGGGTGCCTCGTGTAACGTGTGAGACCGGGATCTATGCTCTGTCAGTGTTCCTGCGCAGCTGTGGTGTTGGCTGGCGCCTGTCAGGGCCTGGTGGTCGGCAGGCCAACACGCAACGGTCGAGGGTCATAGTCGAGAGTCAAGACAGGACAGGGCGAGAGAGACGCGACGAAATCGAGAGATGAGGGACTCCCGCGGAACTCATGAGGTGTTCGAGGCGGCCGAAGGCACGAGTTAATATTCCAAGAGATTTGGCGGCGACAAGTCGCAGGCTATACACACAGACGAGACAGAAAGGCACCAGGAGGACTGAAAAGTCGAGACTACATCAGGACAAGAAAGACGAACGGAATGTATCACTAAAGAGGCATGTGGTTACTGATGGTTCCGAGAAATTTAAAGTAAGCGCCAAAGAAATCCAGATATGCGCTGTGCAGCCTCGCACTGGGACTCGGGCACTGGCACGAACTGGAGTGACGCTGACGTCGAGCCCTACAGAGGCTCCCGTAGCCACGTATAAAGATGTGTTGTGTGTGTACTGAGAGGGATGGTCAAGCGAGAAGACAGAAAAGGAGGATAGAACCCGTTCCAGAGGGAGATCATGAGGGATCCTACACGAAGTGGAGGCTAATTTCAAGTACAACAACAAAATTCAAACGTTCGAAACGCTCAACTAAGCTTTCACTGAGTTGACCAACTTGCCCGGGCCCTCAGCCGCAACGTCAACGTTAACACTCCCGGGGTTCCTGCACCCTAGCACATTCTTACGTTCACTACAGCGCTATAGCTGCACGCACAACCACTCATGATCAAACGGCCAACATTGATTGTGCCGTATCCGAGACCCAGAATCCCACCATCTTCACGACTCAGCTGCAGCTTCTCCATGTATTTCTCTCTATTCTCGTCATATTCACACCTCTGCGCTCCCTTCGTCCTTCCTCCTGGGCCTCACTCCTTCATACCCCCTCCACATCACAACTCGTCCCCAGTTCCGAGCACCCGCGAGTGGCGCCTCCGCCCCTTCCTGCGCGTCCACCCACATCCACACATAAACATATAACCACATCTCACAACTCACAACTCACGACTCACATCTCACATCTCACTGTCTCCCAACTGACAACTGACATGTCACGCCTCCCTCGCGCTCACGCTCGCACCCTCACGCCCACCCACAGCCTCGCCCCGCGCCTCCGGGTCACTCTCCAGGTCCGCGCGGTCGTACCCAAACCCAAAGTATCGCCAAAGAAGATGCACGTCGAGGTCCGCCGGCTCGTGGTCGCGCGTGCCGATCACGCCATTGAACTGATACACGCACTTGGTCTGTAGGTGCAGATAGACAGACACGCATCGGGTGCGTGCGAGTTCCGTCAGCGAACGTATTCCCTTGTACTCATAAGGGGTGAGATGAAAGAGGAAGCGAAAGAGTGGAAGAGGACCGGGGGGGCAGGGTTGTTGTTGTAGGAACAACGAAAAAAAAGAGGAAAAAGAGAAGCACTCACCAGCCCAAGCGAGACCTTGATCGCCGGCGGACGAGGGACGTACTTCTCGAGCTCCGCCTCCCCCGCCTCCTCCCCTGCTGCTCCCTCAGCGAGGTTGGAGAGGTCGGAGCGCGAGCACGAACACGTAGGATCGACCCGAGGCGCGCGGCGCCTGCGC
>KN050229.1:2969-17999 GCA_000743315.1 Lignosus rhinocerotis TM02
GGGGGGGGGGGAGGAGAACCGCGAGGGTGGATGAGAACCGCGAGGGGGGATGAGCAGCGCGGGGGGAGGGACGGTGCGCGTCGCTCGTCGGGGGAGCTAGAAGCACAGAAACACGAAGCGCGGAGCACGAAGCGCAGAGGCAAGGAACGCGGGGGATCTGTGCTCTGTGCTCGGAGAATCGAGAACCCGGGGAAACGTGAGAAGCCGAGGAGTGCGAAGCGAAGCGAGGGGAGTGGAGAGGAGGAGGGGTTGGAAGTCGGAGTACGGGAACCTCTGCCATATGCTCGGACTGATGTGCTGGTGTGCTTGGGATAGAGATGGGGATAGGGATGGGGAGGGGGGGGGAGGAGACGGACCCGGCTTGGCGCCGCAGAAGGCGCAAGGCACGCGCGTCGGACTCGAAGATTTCGATTCTCGGAATGGGGACGCAACACGCAGCACGCAAGACGGCCACTGCGTCTTCTGCATCATGTTCTAAGTTCTCGGTTCGATGTTCGATGTTCCATGCGGGGATGCGTGGATGGGGATGCGTGGATGGGGATGCGTGAATGGGGGATCTGTCACGTTGGAAGTGTGGTGTGTGTCACGGTCAGCGTCGTCATGCGGGAAGACAGAAGACAGAAGACAGAAGGCAGCAGCAGCCCGACTAGCGTCGTCCTTGCGCGATCGGGCACCGCACTGCGAGGGAAGCTCGCAGTCCGCCCGTTCCAGGATGCACAGTTCCCACCTCTCTCTCGCGCGCACCCGCGCTGTACACACACAGATGCACACACGCACGGGTGTCCCTCAGGTGTACTAACATGGCTACAGCGACGGGAGCGAACTTCGCATTCGCAGGGCGGAGAGCCCTCGCATCTTGCACGCGCGTCGGACTCGAAGATTTCGATTCTCGGAATGGGGACGCAACACGCAGCACGCAAGACGGCCACTGCGTCTTCTGCATCATGTTCTAAGTTCTCGGTTCGATGTTCGATGTTCCATGCGGGGATGCGTGGATGGGGATGCGTGGATGGGGATGCGTGAATGGGGGATCTGTCACGTTGGAAGTGTGGTGTGTGTCACGGTCAGCGTCGTCATGCGGGAAGACAGAAGACAGAAGACAGAAGGCAGCAGCAGCCCGACTAGCGTCGTCCTTGCGCGATCGGGCACCGCACTGCGAGGGAAGCTCGCAGTCCGCCCGTTCCAGGATGCACAGTTCCCACCTCTCTCTCGCGCACCCGCGCTGTACACACACAGATGCACACACGCACGGGTGTCCCTCAGGTGTACTTACATGGCTACAGCGACGGAAGCGAACGTCGCAGGGGCGGAGAGCCCTCGCATCTTTACCCTTGAACTTACTCTCTGGGCGATCGCCACGCTGCAAGCCACGCCTCCCGGGGCATTGAACGTTGGACGTTTGAACATCCAACATCCAACGTCCAACGTTGATGGGAGAACGGGTTTCGGCGCGCGTCCGACATCACGCCATCCGCGCGCAAAGTCCCAATCCGTACGTCCATCGATACCGGGTCCGGTTGGTCCACTGGCAACGCGAGACGCGAGACGCGATACGGGAGGTGTGCCTGGGAACGCGGGAGAGACCAGCGTGACCTCCGCTCCACACCACACGAAGCTTACCGGGTACGGTACCCAGCTGGCAGCCGGGTTCCGAAAGTGCCTCCGAGCGGGAGCGCGCGAGTGGACGAAGGGGGAAGGGGAAGAGGGGAGGGTGAGGGAGGTGGACGTACGTACGTGTGCGCGGCTTCACTCCACTCTTCGCTGAGGCCCAACTCAAGCTGCGGATGGAGTGGAGTGGGGTGGACGTCAGAGCAGCGAATTCGAAGGCGACGTGGAGAAGTGGCCGGGCGAAGGCGACAGTGACGCGTGCGCGTGAGGAAGGGCTGCCCCGAGTGAGCTTGCTCTCGCGCTGCACAGCGCTCAGCCTGAGCGATGATTGCATTCGCGCATCATGTCTCCTTGCGTCAATGCATCATGCACAACCCTTGCCTTTTCCCTTTCCCGACCGGACGAGACGAACGGAGGCAATAGCGACAATGATAGCACTCTTTGCTCAAGCGCTCAAGGCTCAAGCTTCAAGGCTTCCGCTTCCAGCGACATTCCTGGGCGAAAACGAAGATGGCAGACCACGGAAAATGAGTGATGATCGATGATGAGCGTCAGCCTGAACTGTCCTGGTCGAGGGACCGGGGCTGTACTTACACCTACGGTAACGCGCGCCTGCCACTCGTTCTCGCTGCGCTTCTCCGAAGAGCGTGCAGAGCGGGGCGAAGGTGCCAGTGCTCCCTTGGCAGAGCCGAGTAGCACCCGGTGCCTGCCTGTCGAGAGGCAGGGCAGGTCGGGGTGTGATGGGAGTACTGGAGTGATGATCAATGGAAGGATCACAGATAGCGAGCCTTCTTCGTCGACTTGCCACCTTTGAACGCCCGCGCACCTCGCACCTTGTGCCCACAAGCCCTTAAGCGGGAGACAGCAGGCATCTCTGGGATAGGATAGGATAGGGCAGTGCATGGCGGGACGTGGCTGGGATGAACAGAGCAAGGGATGTACAATTTGCATTGACCACAATCAGCAGTGAGCACAGCTGGGGAGTGGCGTCAGGCCCGGGTCTCCGAACTGAACGAACGCGAGAGAGAACGGCGGCTGCTCGTCATGCCAGAAAGCCACCGACGCGGCACGCCTCGCCGGTGCCGTCAGCGCTGTGTGCTGTGCGCTGTACATGTCCAGCAAGGGTTCTCGTTATGATAACATATCTGTCTCTCTCTGTCTTGCGAAGTGGGATGCTCCTCGTTTCGCCACAGAGGTAACCGCCCGATGGCGCAATCGCGCCTGCGCAACAACAAAGTCCGCCTGGAAGCCGCGGTCCGCCGGGATGCCCCACGCAAAAGTCGCCACCGTGGGATGTGATGTGGACTGCTGCACCGTCGACTGTCGAGGGCTCGCCCGGGCGACCGTAGCGCGGCCGCGCCGAATGTGATACAGAGTCGGAGTCGGAGTCGGAGTCGGACGACATCAGCCGCAGAGAGAGGGGGGGGGAGAGGGTACCCATCGTGCAGATCCCCCCTGGTTTCCAATGGGAGGCGATAGGCAGCGACCGTGTGATTGCGAGGGACTGAATGCCGAAGACCGGAAGACGCGAACGCGCGAAGGGCACGAAGACGAAGGCGATACCGGATTTGAATTCGATGGGGCCCCAGAGCACGGATAGGCAGAGGCAAGATCAAATGAGTCAATCAGGCTGACCCTGACCGTCGTGCTCTCCGATGGCAGGAGAAGACCTGGGGAAGAGCAGCGAGGGGGCCCGTGGGGCCACGATGCCGCATCGGGACCCACGCGCTGCGAACATCCTACGATAGTAGTACTGCCAGCGCGTGCGCACCCGGACGCACGATCGCCTCCCCGATTCGCATTCTGTTATGCACGCGATGTGGGGGATCGACGGTGGACAGATGTGGCTGCAGGCCGGATGGACGGGAAACGGATGGGATTCCGTGGGAGACAGGGAGACTGGGAGAGGGCGCGAGAGGTGAAGCGTACGGGACCTGTTGTGCTGGCTGCAGAGCGGGGACTAACGGGAGGGTCGGGGCCAGCGTACCGTTCGGACTCGGAGATGGATGGGAGTCGTTCCGCATGCACCGACGATGGAGCCCAGGCAGCGGCACTGGTGGGGATTGCTCGGGAGTCGGAGATGGAGGTGCAAAGTCTGGAAGGAAGCTACGGCGTACGGAAGGGCGGCGCGGGGCAGACGCATGGGATGTTGTTGTTCTGGAAGGAGGCTGACGACGAGAGAAGAGCTGTGTGCAAGCTGAGAAAGATGAGTGATGGACAACGCGTACTTTGGGCGGTGAGTACCCACGCTGAGATTGCACCCGCGCCCAATAGGAATACGGGAAGCACTCGATTGTTTGTGTTCAGAGAAAGAAAGCCTGATAGCATCTCACACGTAATAGCATTTTCCAGTGCGGCCCAGCTAGCTATTATCTGAACTCTGGTGGTACAAGCGTCGATGTTATTTCATGACTGTCGGAACAACAGAAGTGTGTATACTCACCTGAACTGGCATACCAGCTCGCTACCCGCACGACATGACCTTATGGACGTGGGAGGACAGGACAGGACATGACAGCGACCGCCGTACGAGCGCATCAGCCATCAGGATGACGTAGGCAATGCAAAATGAATACTCTACCTTTCACCTGGCTCTGTAGGCCCGAATGTGCAGGACCGGCTGTTCCGGCTGGTCGTCTCCCGTCTCCACCTCCTTGTGAATGTCATCTTCAGAAGGACGGGGATGACTTCTGCGATGAGTCCTATTGCAGATACTTACAAAAGGCCCAAGCGCAGCTCCCGAGTCCAGCCGTGCCTCCGTATATGATGCAACACCACTTAAGGCTCCGAACTTACCTCGGCGAATGTGTGCTCAACCACCATGTGCAGAGGATGTCAACGAGAGCGTGCTCGGAACAAAATCGCAACACGATCTTAAGCAAACCCAGTGCAAACCCACCCTTTCAGCAACGCCAATTGCGCTTTCCATGTCGATGGGCCGGATTAGGCTTAGTCCTCCTCTTCAGGGCGCGCCCGCGGATCGTCGATTCCGGGGTCCCCAGTCTCCAGACGGTGATACCGGGCACATATAAGTTAAGTATACCGTACGGCGCGCGGAGACATCGAGCAGGTCCGTACCAGAACGGCGGATACTTCCGCAGACTGCAACGAGAATGGTGGATCAGATGTGAGAGGGCAGCAACTGGGCAGCAGGTCCGTGTGGCAAGGCAAAACCTGACATGAGCGCTATAGCAACTTGAATGGGGCTGTCACCTTCGCCTTCGCGGGGGCATCTCACGGTGCCTCCAGACATACGCTTATTCGCTCTAGATCACGGCATTGCTTATTCGACATTTCGCAGCGGGCGACGGGAGTGCGTGCGGGAGCCGCGGGCCACCATCGGAACCGCAAGGCGTTTCCGATGACGGCAAGGGAATGGGGTGGGGGGAAGAGGAAGAGAAGGGTACGAACTCGAGAAGGCGGTTTACGATATTCAGCATGACGAGAGTTGCGGCCCTTGTGCAGAGAACGATACTGCCGGGACCCCCGCCCGACCCCGGCGTCTCATATGTCACGGTACGCGGGGAGAAAGGGCGAACGTACGGCGCACCGCAAGCCACGACATCTTCCACCCTTTCCCCGTGCAAACACTGCGGGGTAAAGTGGGGTATTGTATGTGTAATATGTCAACTTTGCCAAGGCTGTGCGCGGGGTAGCGATTGTCCGAGGGGGCAGGACTCCGCCGTAAAGATGATGAGCAGAGCACTGATGGATTTTACATACCGATTACCAGATACTTACTAGACAAGTACCAGGCAGTTGAAGGTGTTTGGCCGTTTGCTGTCCTGCTAAGTAGACGTTAGCATCTACTACCAGTGCCGGAAATCTAGAATTTATGGCGCTTACCAAACCTGCCGAACCTCGAAGACCGAAGAGACCGATGAGAGGAGCGCATATTATCAAAAGGCGAGTACGACGGAAAACGACTAACGAGATTGGGGGACGTATGATCGACTGGTTCATCAATGACTTGGCTTTGGGGGAACGCGTAAAGGACTCACGACTACTATATTCATGTGAGTGGGGGACCTGAAAGGACATTGGCCATCCCTTCCGTCTCGTCTCATGCAAGGAGGGAAAGTGAAGTCTTGTGATTCGTTGACGTCGGACGGAGCTTGCATCAAGACGAGACAAATCCCACCGCAGTCAAGTGAAGCAATACATGATAGCACATACATACCGGGCAAGATCTTTGCCGCCTCAGTTGCTATGTACCTCCGTGACGCTGGCAGAGGAAGCTGGAGAAACAACAAAGGTTATGAATCTTTTAATCTTGTGCCAGTGATGGGCGGGCGAGCGGTCTGATGCTCTTTGACGTGCATGGACCCCGAGGACCCGCCTCACGATGAGACCGGAGCTCGTCCGAGTCGACCTTGGACTGCTGCGGATTGTAAGACAGAGAGACTAGTTTCAAGAAGAAGGCTACTAGTAAGGCGATCAGCTCGGAAGGCGTGTGTTTGGTGGGAGGGGGGTGGAATGTACGACTTGAGGAGCAATGGAGGAAAGTAGCCGACAGACAAGTTCGTGTTGACCAGATCTAAAGCATCATGCCGTGCTAGAAGATTGCCAGAAGAAATAGTATTGGCCAGAAGAAGAGGGACTGCGGTGGACCAGGATAAGCAAGGAAAGTGACTCGGAGATCCCTAGCTTGAGAACAGAGAGAGAGAGGGAGAGAGAGAGAGGTGTGGTTGTAGACGTGCGCATGCTTTCCACAGACTCGATCGCTCGAGACTTTATACATACGCTGACCATCATGGATATTCCACTGGACCACAGATGACCTCGTCGCCACAGTGACCGAAGAGCTCCGAGCTCAAGCCTCAGTACCCCAGCTCATCTGACTCTCGCAACACGCCCGCGCCCCCTCACGTGGGTGGAGCGCACTGAATGGTGCAAGTCTCAAGAAACGGCGCGGTTCTCGCCTGCCAGTGGAAGTTGCACGCGCGTCGGCTTGCGTCGTACGGGGCGGGCTCTCGTCGGATATAGGTCGCCGAAGTGCCGTCGTCACCCGTGAGTTCGCGTGTTTGTATCACGGACTCGGAGTCTCGGACGGACATTGGGAGAATGCGAAGTGTTGTAGCATCGCTTCGACGCGTGAGACGGTGAGTCGACGGTGAACATCTCAGTTTTGACGCGGCGGCATCGCGTTGAAAGCTGTGTAGGACTTGTGCTCTGAGGTGTCGGCTAGAATAGCCAGCCGGCGTCTAATCAAAGCCCTTGCTATCCTACCATCATGAGGTTGGTCAAGACTCTTCTACTGCAAGGATGTGCAGTCAGTGACCGCGAAAGGGATGTCTAGCTGTGGTTACATTCTCATGTCTCAATGCAATGGAAAAGCGCAGCATGAAACGATTGGTCAGTCGTACTACAATAGTATCGAACGTGCAACTAACCATTGCGTCGTATTCACATTGAACTCTGAGCTACAACGTGAACATTTTCAATTGAAGAATGTGACAACATGCATCTTTGTATTGACTCGGACGGCAGCTATTCTAATCACGCGAAAATTCGCACTGATGATCCCAATCTAGTCTCCCGGATAAGACAGCACCAGTGATGTACAGTCACACCCATCGCAGTTCATGTTCTCAATACAAATACGGATTTTCGTCGTAAACTGTGTAGATGGAATGCTCAGTACCCCGTCAAAAGATCGTGCACGGTGAACGCGACGCACTGTCAAACGGCCTGATCATAGGGTCCACCGCCATCACTTGCTCCGAATTGACATAGAACAGCTCCGGACGGTCGTTCCAAACTGGTTAGATTGAATGGTCAGTACCCCGTCAAACAGATCGTCCAAATTGAACGCAACGCACCGTTATTCGCGCTGGTCACAGTGTCCGCTAGCACCTGCTCCGAAATGACTCCATCGTCGACCATCTTCCTCAACACCTCCCGCAGCCAGTGCTTGCAGGTGAACCCACACCCAGGCGGCAGAGGCGGGGCCACCTCCAGCGCGATCTCCTTGATCCGGGTTCGCTTCCGCGCATTCATCTTTCCGAACGAGCACCGGCGAGGCATGATTATTGTCCCGTCCACATTGAGCATCTGTGCGCGGCACCATTTGCAAGACGACCGCGGGACGAGCGGGAGGCGCGGGTCTTGTTCGTCGTGGTCGTCGTGCCGGCGCCGCTCGCAGGTGACATACTGACAGACCCCGTCGCTCTCCTCCCAGAAGAGACTCCAGTGCAAGTCGTTCGTCGTCGTGTGGTGCCATTCGGGTGGGTAGACCAGGAGGAAGACCTCGACAGGTCGAGTACGGGAGCTGCTCGCGGGCTGGGCGTTGGTGGTCCCTCGAGTAGGGGCGGTCGGTATGCCTGCTTCGGCCGCTGCCTGGCTTCTCGTACGCATGTCGATTGTTGTTAACAGTTCTATGTGTTGTGTGAGCGTGTGTTGTAGTTCTTAGCGGAGAGAACTCAGTCAGAAGAGGCGGATATGGCGCTGGTAAGTTTGGCTTGAGAGCGGTGGTCAAGGAGCTCGTCCTTAAAAACCTTCCGCTAGACAAAGCTTGACAACCCACACATTGGGCAAGAGGACTTTGGACTGATCGCCCTGATGTCTTTGTGCTTTGTGCTTGATGACCATGTTTTGTGGTTGTATGCGTGACAGCTCTTCAGATCGATGCTCCAGTGCCTCTCGCTGAAGCGGCGTTGTGGTACGCAAGCGTTGCAGATTGGTAAGAGGAAAAGAAGGAGTCGAAGTACGTGGGGTAGGACCTGGTGTTCATAGAGTCGTATACATGCAGTAGGACATATACTGACATGAATTCTCACCTTTCAGATTGAACCGCCTTACATGGAAATTTGGTCCGCGTCCTTAGTGGACCAAGGTCGGCAACGGAAGCTTCGATAACCACAGCTATGTCACGCAGAGTACTGTGCAAGGAGATACCCATCAATATTGACGAGCAATTGTCAGTGAGCAAAACGGATACAGCAAACACACAGAGAAGACATACGGTCTACCTTTCATGGACGTGGGCAGGATCGATATGTATATGCCTCAACCGTCCCACATATGGTTGACTCAATAGCTAACCAGGCACAGCCTGTTAATGGTACAGGGTATAGTCATAAGTAGATGGTTGTCCGGACGACAGCGGTGTAAACCATAGCTAACCACTGGGTTCATGAATCAAATCGCAGGGTATCAGGTATTCGCACATGTAGATGTGTAACCCCCTTGAGGGTGCTCGGATATATCTTCAACGCGATCCTTTGATATCCCAAGCCGTCCTCTCAGCAAGCGGAAATGTTCGAGCTAGTTGTCGCGGCGTCCATTTCGATGGACAGAACAGTCCGAGAATGCGGGATCTACAGTCGCTCCAACCGGTCCGCGTTCCGTGTGCCGTCGACAGTCCGAGAATGCGGGATACACAGTCGCTCCAGCTGGTCCGCGTTCCGTGTGCCGTCTGCAACAGCGTCATCTCCGTACGATGGCCTCCTACATGGCAAAATTCGTGGTCATGCGATTGGTAGCCGTATGAACATCGCTAAATTCCTGGGAGTTTACAAGCGATTCATGACGTCGCCATACGGGGTCGTGACATGGAGAACAGATCCCGGTCCATAACGGTCCTTTCCGCGACAGGGGAGGTGCATCGAGAAAAGACGAGAGGCAACGCATTCTACCAGGGAAAAGATGCGTCCTCTGACTGTGGAAGAACAGACAAAGCATTTCCGCCATGTTCTTCGGAAGTGGACGTACTGGTATGGTTGCGCAACCCTGCCCTGAGGACCTGAGGATCGGAGACGATAGCACGAAGGTCACTAACCGAGCGCCGCCCCGATTATCTCACGCCAGTCATGCAGTATTGTTCACACTCTATCTCTTGAACAATAGACAATGAATGCAGACGCTGTTGGTCACCCACCTCTTGATGCTATTGTTTATCGACGATACCCCGCGCATCGTAGCCTGGGCATCACTTTGAACATCGCAACATCAAAGGGGACGCAAGCACCTGGATATTAAGGTACTTTGAGCACGCAGTGCAATAGACAACAACGCCTTACCACCGCCGTACAGCGCTAGGGTGAACCACACGATCGTGGCAGAGGCCAATCAAGCCTACGCTATGTCAGACGATGCATCGAAGTGAGTGACACGCGTCCAATTGAGCCAAACGATATACTAACATACCGGGGAGATGGATCGAACGACACTTACCTCGGAACGCACGCACCATTTTCCAGCCGACCCCGCAAGCTATAGCCAACGTCCTCTGCCTCATGGCGCAAGACTGCACCGGGCTTGAGCGTGGCTTCTCCCAATGCACCTTCTACAACCTAGGGGACGGTCGACTGGTCAAGACAGGCCGGCGCGTATCCATCTGCGAGGCGTTCGCTATGATTTTTGTCCGAGCGCAGACAACCATCCCAGTTCCGGAGGTCTTCATGGTCTTTGAACACGCCGGGATAGTGCACATCGTCATGGAACTCGTAACCGGGACTGCGTTCCGCGAGGCGGTTCTGTATGACGAGAATGGGATGCCAACGACGGGCGACGGTCTGGTCACCAACGCCGAGCTTGGGAACATAACATGTCAGCTGAAGAGCATCATGGAGGAGCTCAGAGACCTTGGGCGCCGCTTCCCTTCCGCGATTCCTGCGTACGGGTCATTTTCCTATGGTCCTTATACGAACACGTACTTCTGCGGAGACCCACCTAAACAGCCGTTCGCGACTGTCTCGGATTTTCACGCGTACTGGTTGCAGCGCGTGAAGCGCTTGGCAGTTATCGATCGCGTTCTCTACGAGAATTTGCAGCAGTACGCACATCGAAGCTCGCAGCTCTCTTCAAGGAGCTCTATCCCACAGCTAACTCATGGAGACCTTGCGCCACGAAATATCTTGGTCAAGGATGGGAAGATCGTAGCGATAGTGGACTGGGAAACGTTCGGGTGGTATCCGAAGTTCTGGGAAGAGATGGGGATCCGGAATGAGTGCATGCCTGCGAGGGTTCGTGATGCGATTGACAGGGTGTTTGGAAAGATCTCAGATGTAGCTCGCACTTACGTCCTTGTACTGGCCGCTCTGGGTGACGCATAGCGTACATATCGCAGACTTCGGTGCGAACAGTCACAAACATTTGATTGAAATGCTGCGCGGCGGACTCTAACACACATTCTTCGGAACGTTCTCAATCCAGGGTCTCCGGGCATGGAAATTAAAAAGTGATACTCTCTGTCTGAACGTTCATGATATCCAGCAATCAGGTGGAGGTACCGAAATGAAACATCACGTACCCCAGTAGATACGCATATACCCTATCAGACAGAGACATATTGACGCCTGCTGTAGAGTCTGAGATGTAAGTTGCAGTGACACACCAACCAGCTGCTCAACATGCCAGGTTCAGCTAGAGACAGATGCAGGCTCCATCACTTGGACTCACTTGGAAGCCGGTTAACATGAAGTGCAGGTAAGTCCGAGATGCCTTTAGTTGATAGATGAGGCCTAAACCTGAGGGGTCACTAGGCGCCCGTCTCGGGGATGCGCATGTCACATCGACGTCACGGGTTATTGATAGCAATGATACTACTCTACCCTAACCCTACGATCCTTTTCATGCCAGGTTGCTGGCAGATTTGAGCTCGGAACTCTCGATCTTGAACGGGTTCGTCACAAACCATCTCCTCGTCTGTACGTCTGTAATCAACCCGGTGCTTGGCAAAACAGAACAACGATCTCAAGCTTCAGGCTTAGGTCAAAGGGCAAGGCAAGATCTTAGGCATAGACATAACCTACCGTCACAGTGCGCAATTCCCAGGTTTGCAGACGACTTGGTACGTAACGCGACCTCTCTACTCTGTCGTCTGCTTTGGCGGGTCATGCACACAGCGTCCTGCGGTGCAGGGTGGGAATGTTGTCATGTGGATTATCACACGTCGTAACAGACATACATAAGCAGCTTGTTGTTGCAGATCGCAATCACACGTCCCGACCACCTAGCACGATCAAACGAGTTTCTCGCCAATCGATAGAATCGCAAACCATCTTTGGCCAATCCCCACATGTCATACTCAGAGTTCGGTAACGAAGAACCTGGGCTCACAAATTCCTCCCAGTATGTCCTACAACTCGTCCTGTGTCTTCGTGCTGAAAGGTGCTCAGTAACATCTTGGAATCCCCAATGTCTAAGCCTCTTCGAGAAGAGCTTGGCCTCTTCTTCGAACTGCACATGAACATCATCGATCATCTTGTGACTACTTCGGAGTGGCTAGGAAGAGACACACTTCATCCTAGGACTCAGACGACGCTGGCGGCTTGCGCACTCGTATGCCGTGCCTGGCTGCCTCAAACCATTCAAAACCTGTACTACTGCGTTACATTGAGAGGTAGAAGGGATATAGTCACTTTCTACAACACGATCCGCACGAGACCATCCCTAGCCACACACACACGCATTCTGGAGGTTGATTCATATTCATCTCCCGTTGGCCAGTTTCACTCTTTCGCACTTCTCGCGCCATATCTTCCGAACTTGCGGTACATCCGGTTGGGTATGCTCGATTGGGCGGCATTTCCACCCAAATACCACATGAACATGGAACGATTCGAGCAAGTGACAGCGCTTGAGCTCGTTTCGCGCAAGCCAGTGTTCCCCACAGTCTCTGACCTCTTCCGTGTCGTTTGGTCCCTACGGAGACTTCAGAGGCTCATCGTGAACTGCTATGGCGCATCGTTCGAAAGGGATCCAACAGCAGCTGAATACGAGCGGCTGAGCGAAATGGCAGCAAGCCGACCAAATCTCTGTGCTGATCTTCGTGTCCTTGAAATCACGGTTTGTGGACTCGTCTCCCTCTTTCCTCGCTGTGTACTAATATGACCTCTCATTCATTCAGTACCGCCTATTGACTACGCCCCACTGTCCACCTGTTCGTGCGTTCGGAAGCAATGTGCGAAGCCTGTGCCTCTCGTTCGACCCAATGGGTCCACACAAACTTGATGCCGTCACACGTAAGTTGTCTAGCCAACTTCTGCATAGAATACGCCTGAAACTTCTATCTATACCGTCGAATACAGCAGAGCTTCTCAAATGCATAGCGTGCTTCTCAGCCTTGGAGACTATGCGTATAACCATGGGCACCACCTCGATCCCTATTGATGCAGGTCTTCTGAGCTCCACGGAGCGCCTGTCACGCTTGAGGACCATCCGTAGGGCCCTGGTCCGTAAAACGCTTGCCGATCACAGTCACAGCACTCCAGAAGATGTTCTGTGGATGCCCCTTCTCAGGCACACTTCGACCTCCAGTTTTCGTGAGCTGATCGTGAATCCGATAGTGGGGTACCAATCCAATCTCTTGGAGCGCGATAACCTGGTTCTTGACATCTGCGAAGGGCTGGAAGCTTTACGAGCAGCAGACATCGATATCTTGACTCGCTTCCCTCAACTCCAGATCCGGGTCGAGGTGCTATGTTATACTGACGCCTCAATGCAATTTCCGTGGTCAACAGAGATTCTCTCCAGATTGACGGACCCATTCACAGCCATGGTAGATGTCCAAACGAGTACGTCAATCTCCTCGTAGTCGGCGAGCAGTAGATCTCATCTACACAGGGGCTGCGGGAAACTATTAATTGTATTTCCTCTTTGCCTACTCATCGTCGTGTATAACAAAGTTTTGTTTATATGGTGAGCTTGACTGCCTTGGCAGAGCCATCTCGAGCTCTCAGGTTCTCCCATAGACACACTGTTCAGCTCATAATCCTAGTGACAGGATCCAATTTTCGACCACGCACAAAAATACTAGTTGCTGGCGTCCATCGGAGAATTATTCATGCCGCGAATGGTGGCAATGTCACCGCTTTACAAATACGACTGCGCAAGGGGACTTTCCCAGCTATCGCGTCGCACTTCCAATCCATTCCTGCAGGCGAGTTGCACGATCTGAGGAAGGTATAGTTCTGGCATTAAGTACGGGACGGTTCGTCGAAAAACGCGCTCAAGACTTCGTCGTCGTGCGTCCATGGCTCATTAGGATGTGGGATCATGGAGAACAGAGATGCGTCTGTAATGACATATAGCTACGAATCTGTCAATGAGGAAGCCCCGTCTGAACGGGCAGCGTGTATTACAACATAATGTACAGTATGTTAGGTAGTCATGAACGGATGTATAACGAATACAGTCAGTTCTCAAGCTGCAATGCTCATGGTCAGCATTCGATTCAACCTGCCAAGGTGGGGCTGTCAGTTACCTCCACTATGAGCTTTAGAGATTGCCTCGTTGCACGCCCCCGCAGACACAACACGGGCAACGACCATCCTCTTAAGTAAATCCTTGATCCAATCCTGGCAGGTCCAGTCGTCGACCTCCTCCAGAACAGGTGTCACCTTCGCCAACCTCTCGATCTCTCTTCGACTTGCGAGATTCGTCTGCCCGAGCTGGTATCGCCTTGCGGCCATAATCTCTGGGCCTGCCGACTTCGTGATTGCTCCGAAGTAGCCGTAATGCATTTCTACCTCGGAGCCTGAGTCATCAGCCAGGGCCTCGAGCTGGACGTGCCTCCACGCTGTCATCTTCCGCATCGTCACGCTGCCTGGGCCGACCGGCCACGCCACACTCCAGCGATCTGCACGCCCGTGTGCAGGGCACACAAAGAGGTAGACTGGGCATTCTACGTCGTAGTCAGGTGCAAGCCAGTCGTCCGGGTCAGCAGAGCTCGTCGATGTCAAAGCCAGCAGGTCGTGGGCTCTCATTACCTCGACCATAATAGACATGTGTTATTGAGTGGCCTATGGGTGAAGGTCAGTGGACGACGATATCTATGCAGGACCTCACGCACACTAGTGTGTAGAATATCTGTACAACAGATGAGATGGTGTTGTTGGGGTGAGAGGTGGGAAAGGTAGCGATTTATAGCTTCTGCCAGTGATGCACTGAGGGATGGAGCGTCCAACAATGGGCCTAGGCACCCTCCCGGCCACGCCTGGATGAGAGGCCAGAAATTCCTGATCTTGTTAAGCTCTGATGTTCGAGTTAAACCTTCATTGGTACATATATTGATCAGTAATCATCGTAGGCTGTTCCAGAGTCGTTGCCTGATATGGACTCATCGGCGTCAAGCAACATTGCTCATTGGACTCCTTCCTTGCTAAACATATCAACTGCCATTGATGCGGTAGACACACACGTATAGTACTACAGCCAGATACAGTAGCAACACTGACTGGCTGGTACTGACCAAATAGGTGCACGACGTGGCCACATAACGGATGAAATATATGGAGTCGTGATGTTGACTATGGCCATGGCGGATGCCTGTGGTCCATGACGGGTCCTTGCGCACGTCGAATCCCTGGTGCTAATGGTAGTAATAAAGTGAGAGCTTGGCCGCATTACGAGTGAGCGCTAGCGTAGTGTACCACCGATTAGTACATTAGCACCCAGCTCGTATTTCTATGCCAGTGG
>KN050230.1:3449-23508 GCA_000743315.1 Lignosus rhinocerotis TM02
GACATGGAGGCCAGGCTCCGCACTCTCGGTGCTCTGTGCATTGTGCTGGACAACTGAGTCGAGGCCAGCCTTTGTTCCTCCGTTGGACACTGGAGAGCGTCATGATCTGCGCGAGTTTGACAACAGCACTACGGGCATCCGACCATTTTCGTCCGTCGCATAGCCGGCAGATACGTGCCTACCATGCTTAACTTATCTGCTTAATTAGGGCGCCTACATGACGAGCGGGACCTTAATCTTAAAGCTGCCTACAAGATACCTTTGTGACAGTACAGAAGCTTATGTGATGTTCGCATATTCACTGGTCGCGTAGGCATCTGGTAGTAGCCTATCGAATTGTCTCATACTGATCATAGAGGAGAGGCACGAGTGAGCTTCCGGACGCATTATATCGGGGGGTTGAATTTAACATACAAAACGGATAAGCTCCTCCTATCAGACGAAGCAGGAATCTAAGATCTTCTCTGTCTTTCGTCCGGGCTCATAGTGATCGTAACGTTTACCTTTCAACTAAGTCTTGTCATAGTCACAAAGGCGCGTATAAGGTAACCACTCAACTATCCGCTTGCTCACAATCCCTCAAGTCTGAAGATCTGATATCCTGCATAAGTTTAGCCCCCTTCATACTATCACGCTATATCAGGTATGTATAATGAGCTGGGTCAATCTCATACTCCACTGATGCGAAGTCCATCCGTTGCGCACGCTCCCCCTACTGAGCCGCTCGAGTCCACCCCTTTCCACGATGCAGCACGCTGCACACAGCACTGATCCACCTGCACCCGCACAAGTCTGTTCCACATGGCACCGATCCACCCGCGCCCGCACAATTCTATGACACGCCACGAACTCGCTCCTGGACGACGCTCTCACACGCGGCGCCTCCTCATCACAACGCAGCACACCCCACACAGCACAGATCCACCCGCGCCCGCGCCTGTACGCTCCATCATTAGCCCCTTGACGCCACGCACCGGCGCGCTGCCAACACTACTCCAAGTCAAATCTGGGCACTTGCAGTATCTTGTCTCGTACTATGGCTGTGGGCATGTCAGTTGAGCTCAGTATGGGACAATAAATGTCATACCCTATCCAATGACCGCACAACAATGCAATCTTCTGCTATTCCATCTGGTTTGTATTTGAGGGCTGCGAAGTGGGCGTGTATGTCATGCAACACGATGAGGACAGGTTCCTCTTTGAAACGGTTATAGAAGAGACGGGTTTCGAGATCATCGAACTGACGAAAGGGGTCTGCAGATGCATCAGCATCCGAGAGGGGAACGTACTCTTCGACAACAAAGAATGGCTCGGTGATAGACTTCTGGTTTTCAACACGATGATGAACGCAGATTTTGCAGATTTGGCCAGCCCTTGGGAAGGAGTCGACGGCGTCATTTGGAGTGTTGAAAATGATGAAGGAGTCTTGGTCGTGAGCACACTTCGAACTATATTTGACACCGCCATAATCGAATGATGGGATATGGTTGACGAGATCGGATAGCACGGCTCTCTGGTCACTGAGAGGGGCAAACGGGGAGGTGAAGATTGGGCTGCACATTGCAGTGACTCGAGCGAGAAGTGCACGGTAGAGGTTGTTGGGAAGACATTCGGCTCCCTTCTCAATGAAGAAAAGGGTGCTGTCGTTGTCATCGCCCAGGGGCCAAAGGTCAGCCAGGTGCAGGTTACTCCGAGCTGCGTCGCGAAAGGTCTTTTCGTATGTCTTCACCATCTCACAGAATGGGGGCGCGTGAGGCCACTGAACGGTACTCATCAACCAACGAAGGTTGGCCCCTATATAGAAGTATTGCATGAATGTGAGAGGCATCTCATCTGGGGTGGAATTGGTTAATGTGTGATGGAGACTGCTTAAATTCAATCACTTACTTGTCTTCTTGTTAGTGTTGAGATTCTGCAGGAGGCCGTTGAATCGTTCAAAGGGGAAGGCCCACCAGGCGTGAACAGGTCCGAATAGCTCCAAACATTCGTGGAGGTGTAGCGACATATGCTGATTGGGGACAAACTCTTCCTTGAAGAGCTCTTGAAGGTCAGTAAGGTAGCGCAGCATGTACTGGTCGAACTTCTGCGCTCGGACGGGATCCATGGAGCGCCGTGTTGCTATGTCAACCGCATGGACCAGATCCAGGAAGTTGCGGAGCAGGGTCTTCTGTCGCGGAGTCGCATTGGGAGTTCCCCAAAGCCGGACAAGAGTGATCACCAGACTGACTATACAGACAGTGCGCCATTGATCGGCCTTCAGTTTCCCGTGTGAGACACTGCCAAAGTTTCTGGGGGGACGCTGCATCCAAGATGGGATATGGGTATTGATGATGTCGGCACGAACAGATGCAAGTGTATGCTGGTCCAAAATGCGGAAAGGGGAGATGTCCAACTCGTCGCGGATCAGAAGGAAGTCCTTCGTAGACTCAGAAAAAACAGGCGGTAGCCGTATATCTCCCCCGTGTTCTTTGTACTAGATGTCGTTCAGTGACACAGTTTGCTACACGAACAAACAGATGTCAATGTACAACTCACCCATCGAAGCAGCGCGGTGATGTAGTCCGCCTTCGTGAAGTGTGTCGTCGCCGGAGCAGCGCCATTCAACTCTGCCACAGCTGCGATGTAGCCTTTCCAAAATCGTTTCAGTTTAGAGAAGGAATCCTGCTTGACGTAGCAGACAACATCCTCAAGATTCCGTTGCTGGTCTGCAGGAGAATGCGGTGGAATATTTGCGTTGTCGGAGCTCTTGTCTTTGATGTTGATGCCCCAGATGTTGCGACAGTGGTGCCGTAACTCGCCGAGAAACAGGTTATGCATTGCATCCACGAGTGCAAACCGGGTAGGGTCCCAGTAAGGCAGGCGCAACAGCTCAGACCAACGTAGCCCATGCATATTGAAGTGGTCTTCCCGCTCTTTCTCCAAAAGTTTCTGCCACTCTTCTGCTCGTGCACGGTGCTGATAGTGGGTTCTCCGAGGCCATTCTGATCGATCAAGGTTGTTGAACAGAGACTTTGGTAATTGACAGAAGGAGCAAAAATGAGCAGAAGAGTAATGGGCAAAGCCCGCAACCTTCCGCAGGGCCGGCAAGTCACAAACCAATGGAATGACAGCACCACAAACGGTAATGGCTGAGTCATTCAGTGCCGTAGAGGTGATCAGGTACCCACGATGCCATAGAACGAGTAGGTCGTCAATGAGCGGGCGGAGGAAATGATTAACTTGATGGAGTTCTGGCTCATGGGGTCCAGGGATGATGCCGGCCAGGTAGATGTTCTCTGGGCGGTAGCGGACATCGGGAGGTAGATTCAAACATACAAGATATATTGCTCCGACCGAGTGGGACTTCCCGGCATTCTTGTTTCCAAAAGGATTGAACCAATCAATGAAGAGTGAGAAGACAAGGTGGACATGGTGGTCGGGTTGCACAGAGAAAGGAGTTTTACGATCGGGACCCTTGAATTCCCTGAGTATTGGCGCATGCCAGATATCCTTCCAACGCGATCCAGGCGTGGACTCCTGAGAAGACCAAGCGGCTTGGGCCATCGATGCAAGTCCTGGACGTTGTAGTAACTCTGCAATCCAGGAAGGGAGAGGACGATAAGGATAGAACTGAACGGGTTCATATGCAGTAGTGATCCGGGTTCCATCGGAGGTCTCCTTCTTGACAACGAGAGTAGCACCACATGCCTTCTTCAGACCGTCGCGGAATGTGCATCGATGCGGATAAGGGTCGTGGGGGTTTTGCTTATTCGGGGCATAGGTCGCTTGACATGAGGGACATATGGCATAGCGAACAATGTCGGGTTCGAGTTCAAGCTTAGACAGTACTGACCGTATGTCTGTGGGGATCTCGTCGAGGAGCTGAAGCTGCAAGAGACTGAGCGAAGATGGGAGCAGGTGTTTGACGTTACACCATGTGA
The DNA here is from genome assembly GCA_000743315.1 of Lignosus rhinocerotis TM02. Lineage (NCBI taxonomy): Eukaryota > Fungi > Basidiomycota > Agaricomycetes > Polyporales > Polyporaceae > Lignosus > Lignosus rhinocerus. The sequence continues at coordinate 7,370 of KN050230.1, forward strand.
ATGCCCCGTACAGCATTGCCTTTAAGCCAACAAGCAATAAGGCTACATCGAGCCGTGCTGCCTCCACCATGGCATGTAGCACCACGCTGAGTACGAGTGCAACGAGGATAAATGGCTGTAGCCGCTTGGCGGCCGAGCCCGGAAGAATCCCTGTCGATGCAAAGTTTAGACAGATAAAGCTGAAGATGATCAGCATGACATACGGTTGTCGATGACATGAACACTTGCGAAGACGACGACAACTCGGCCAGGTAGCGAGCGAGGAGTTGCTCGACCCAGGCATCGTCTCGCAACTGATCGAGGAGTTGCAAATGACCATTCGCTTGCTTGATCAACTTGTCGCAGCGACAGTCGAGATCCTTATCTCCCACCAATGGCAGAGCCTCTAACTGCTCCTGACAATGAAGGATCTTGCTGCGGATGTCAAGATAGAACCTGTTCTGTGCGAGGTTGCCTGTCGGCTCTGGAACAGGGTCTTGTATCGTCATGTTCTTGGGAGTGGAGGAGAAGTTGAGGTCTAGTTTTGGGGGAATCATCTTCCGCTGAGCGTCGAGCAGAGAATGAACCCCGGCGAGCACTCGCAACCGTGTAGCACAGGCATGCTGGTCAAGTGACCTGTATCAGTGAGTCTACAAACACAAATGAGCTCGAGCACAGACTCTGTCAATGCGTATCTCTTCTGACGGTGGTGGAGCCGATGCTTTGTGTGACAGAGGATTTGCTGGTACTCCTCCCGATGTTGAAAGATCAGATGGAGGGTGCTGTAGCTAATGAGCATCGAACATGACTCTGTAATAGCCAAGAACTCACATTGCTGTCTACCCTCTCATGGACATGTTCAAGGTGATCATTTCTTGGTCGGTCTTGGAGCGAAACTGCAGCAAGAAGGATCGAATTTGATACGACGTCATCCATTGCAACTTCATCGACTAGTACATGTTTCTTCACTGTGGCCTCGGTTTTCCACAAGCATCCCGGGTGTTTGTGGGAGTCTGTATCCAGCCATGACTTATTCCTACACTTACTGCAGGTGCAGAGGAACTTCCCGGGCGGTATGGACATGGTGCATGACACCCGACAAGATGGGATTCACTGGCTAGAGAGCGGAAGTGTCGCTTGGCACGAGGACGGTACGTATGAGGGAAGACGGGAGAGGGGAAGTTGTCGTGGGGGGACCTGGTAAGACGTGCTCAACTGGAGTCATCATGGAACGTAATATCTTACTGTCACCAATAGCCGCCGTCCATCATTAAAATTTAAGATCTCATCGCTGCCTCCCATATCGGATGATCCCCTAGAGAAGTTCCTTCGAGCGTTGATTTGTCTGACAAGAGAGCCCACAGGGCAACCAGCGCATCCCAGATAATCCATAAACCTTCCGACATACAACAGATACAGCACAGCGTTAGCCACTGGTTCAGAGCTCTGACGCCGAATTATGAATGAATCAAGAACGCACAGTTTGGCTGTCGATCTCATGTTCAAGTTGTTCGCGTGTCGCCAGGGGAGGAAGCACGCAGAGTCCCTGTGCCTTTGGGGATGTGAGTTTGAACGGGTGTCAGTGGCAACGTCTCAAAGTGTTTGCATGACGTACTATGTAGTGCGCCATGATCACTGTGGTAACCATTAGTAGGAAATCTGCCCTCGTCACATCTTCCGAAACTGTCCACGTGCATACAGCTGGTGGGATCTCCTGCAGTGATGCGCCTGAGCCGATCCCAAGCAAGTTCTCTGAGATGTGCTCGTTGCCGACACGGGGACGACCACTCGAAGCCATGTCATGGTGGGATGTTTCTGTGGGGATGCGTACCACAGCGATTTCTGCTACATTTGAATCTATGAATGTTGGCAGAGTGTGGTCCCCTGCTCCGAGTGTCCATGGTGAACCTGGCGTGTGCAACGGTATGTCTTCAGGAGCGCCTGCTTCGCTGGGAAGCTAGGTGAGAGGATTAGCTTGTATCTCTTTGAGTTCCAGCCACATGATGCTGCACCATTACATTCTCCCCTGAAGTGCATGCACAGCTATCCGCAATGTCCATGGCCAGAGATCGAGGTGGCGAGCTGCTGAGCAATGATATGCGTGGAGAGCTGATGAGAGACTCTGAGGAGTCAGGTGAAACGTCCCCCGGCAATGCGTCTGTGAGAAGCGGTGCATGACCTGCAGTGTCCATAGAGTAAGGAAGGTGCAGGCTGTAGGAAGGGATGTGGCGGTCCGCTATCAACTGACGCAATTGCTCCTTTGCAACTGCGTTATCGTTCTCGAGCTTCTCAATAGTCTGCGTGGTTTGTTCTGCCCAAGTTTTGATTGTACTCAGGACCTTGTCCAATTCATCGTTCTCTTGCTGGTAATTTGCTAACTTCCCCTTGAGCACTGTATTCTCAATTCCAAGCTGGTGAACCCAAGTCTGGAGGTCGTGTACTTTGTTGGTGCAGTCTGCTTGGAATGTGTGCATCTTGTCATTCTCCTACTTAAGAAGAGCTACTTGACCATCAGTCTCCTCAAAGGTTACATGGGCCGTTTGTCACATGCCTTGGGCTTGTCGATACGCGAGTTTAGCGGGGCGAGCGGCAGCTTCGAGTCTCCCCTGGCCTGCTGCGACCTCAGCCTCGATCTCAATCATTCGCTGAGTCAGTCCATTCTGAAAAGTCGTTAGGCCCCATGAGCGCCTGTAGTGTAAAGAATGCTCACATGCAGTTTATTGACGGCCAATAATGCTCGTAACAACGAGACATTGCAAGACTTTGATTCCTGCAGATCCTGCAATGCTTCAGCATACCGCGTTTCCCAGTAGCTCACGTTGCTCTTAGCATCATCTCTGCAGGCATATCCCAAATATATCGTAGAAACAAGTGAGATGCAAGAATGAACTACATACTTTTGACGCGTAAGTTTCTCTATGATGGAGGTGACAAAGATATCGCGGGCAGCAGTGTCAATACCATGCAGGTCTGATGCGGTCAGCTGGTTGACGGTTGTCTCATCTGCATCCACAGATGACTCTTGGTCGTGTTGGAGGGTCTGAATGTGTGTGGCCAAGGACATCTTGCGGAAGAGGATGGGAAATGTTCGTGGTTAGAGGAAGGTCGGTGGTTGAAGGGAGATGGAGGGTGAACGCATACAGGTGGTGCACCGAAAGTGATTGTGCTGAGAACAAAGGCAACACTCCAATTGTCCCAAAGATGTCGGATGCAACTTCTCATTACTACGTACAATTTGTGAGAATAGCGAGAACATGGTTTGCAAGGAGACAACAAAACAACACTGGTGGCTACAGAGACGAAGGTGAGTTAAAGACAATCTGGCAGGGATTCAGTGGAGGATAAAAATATAACAAGTAGATTGCTCACTCTCGACCCCTCTTCTGACGAACCACTTCTCACCAACCCAAGAAGGATTCTTCTTTTTCTCTGTCAGGGTCAGCCGTCTTCCATCTGCCCGGCGATATCCTATCTTCACTTGATTCCAAAACCCTTCACCATCCTTGTTCTGGTCCCAAATCCACAGCTGTGGTCGTTTGGGGCTGTCGGCGATGCGATGGCAGAACAGATCACCAAGTTCTACGTCGCCTTGGGCTGAGATGTCGGGAGGTGCGACAATGGATACCTGACCCTTGCTCTCGAACCAGAACGTGACAATGGCAGACCCGGGTTCATCCTTATCAGTGCGCACCTGCTTGTGTCGCACAAGGTACTGACTTGCACATGTGAATGACTGTAATCACTTCTAGGTGGACAGGTTCCTCACCAAACCGAGAGAGCTTGCATGGGTGTACAGTGAAGTTGAACCACCACTTTGTCGAACACTTGTGGCGTCACGAGGGTTGCTGTCGGTCGGGCTGTGGTCAGAGCCACCCTCAATGCGTCGGCTCGTGGGCATGTCATCAACCGATGGTGTGAAGCTCGGGACAAAAGAAGATGCATGCCTAGAAGAGGTACTGGCTGCGTGGGGTGATGCAGCCTGAGTCGCGGATACCCACGGATGTGCATTGGATGAGGCAGTTGCATGGGACGAGGAGTTCACTGGCAGCAAGACTCGTTGAAGCCCCTCAGGCGGTGCGAGAGGCTCCACTTCGAATCGGGTGATTTTCAGCTTCTTGGTCGCCCGTCGTGGATGTGGGCCCACCAACAGGGGAGAGATGGTTGAAGGATCAGGCTCACTGAGCTGTTCTACCAAATTATCCTTCGACCCCACAGCAGCCCCGCAGCCCTCCATTACGCTCGGCACGTCATCGACAAAAACCGGATTGTAGCTCGTCTCCGTCTCGACAACTAAGTGACAGTCATCTTGTATAGCAGGGCTGCCCGCTGTTGTGAGTGGACTGCTATGTTCTCAATCAGTACGATGGCTCACCTACGACCAGTTGGCTTGAAGGAGCGCATCATGGTTGGCTGTGCTTCGTGATGGAAATTGGGTGGATATGGGACAGATAGCTCAATGTTTGTTGTCCCATGTCGCCTAACCATGGTCACGGCGGTGTAAACAAAACCTATCTCACGAGGGTCTTCAGATCGACGCGTGCAGTACCAGTAGTACATGACCAGGAAGGCTAGCCCTGCACATAGTGAGAACACTGTAGCTGGAAGGACAAGATCCATGGTGGAAGTGGGAAGAGAGGAAGGCAAGCAGGAGGACCAGGCTTCATACCATTATACTAATTTATAGTAGACAAAGGATGGTTTCGGTGCTGGTCTCAAAGGCTCAAAGCGGACCCATGTACTATGACTAGCACTTAATGGGCACCTGCCCACACCACAATGCGCTGCTTCACACCATCCCGCGCCACACCGTCCTGCGCCACACCGTCCTGCGCTACATCGCACGGTGCCCCCCCGCCCCATTCTAAGGTTAGGGCCAAATTTTCTTGTAATAACCTCGTTATATTAACGGCATGTAAGGTACAGACAAACGAAGAAGACATTCCAGAACAATCAGGGAGATGTCTAGCATTTGAAAATGGGGAGAGCCAGAGACAGAGTCGTAACGGGAGGATTTATGGGACACAGAGGAAGCTGACACACTGTGCCATGGGTCTCAACGTAAGTCACGTACGAAGAGCGGCTGTAGACAACAATCATTAGCTGAACTGTTGTCGTCATGGTTCAAGCAACACTCACACTGCTTGTCCTTCTTCTCGGCTCTGACAACTGCAAGATACCTGGACTCCTTCACCCACGATGGACGCCTCGTGGATGGAGTGAGTATCAGGTGGCGTCCATCAGAACCTTTGTAGCCTGGCATCACGTTTTCCCAGACATGCCCTCCTACATCGCCGCGGACCCGAAGCCACAGCTGGTATACTGGGGGATCATTGTTGGTCACAAGGTGATGGTAGATATTGCCAAGAGCAGGAATGGACTCTAGTGTGGACTGAGGTGAAGGCGCATTGATGAAGCAGGGACCTTCGCTACCATACCAGACAGTCTCTACAGTGTCGGGAGCTTGAGCATGACCATTCTTGACCCAAGGGCTTTCGTATACATTCACGTTACGCTGAATGACGCCCTCTACCTAGTAGTGCATCAGTACATGGCGGAGGAAAAGAGCTCAACCCAACGCACTTCAACATCCACGACCTGAGCATCATTACGCTCAAGGGTTTTCCGGGGTTTGGGAGTGGAGGGCGCTGTCAGGGAGGAAAGCCTCAAGATTGAACGTGTGCGACTAGAACTGGTCGAGATGACGGTGGGTGGGTGCTTTACGACAGGCCTACGGGAATGGCGAACGATGGCTTCCTCGCCACTGCTACCCTCCTTGCTTTCCTCATGCTCGTCGATGACACTCTTGTCAGCGGCCTCGTCGATTTCTTCTTTGCTCACCATTTCCAAACGGGCCTTGCCTCTGACAATCTTTGCCCTGTTGGGCCGATCAGGGGTGGCACCGTTCCTCGCCAAAGGCTGGTCTGAGTGACGAGTGATGGGGCTGATGGAACAACTCTGCATGACAGCATGGTTCACTGACTGAGAGCCAGAAGCCAAGGGAGCCAAGGCGGGGGATCGAATTGCTGTTTGTGAACCGGGTGCAAACGGGTAGGGAGTAGGCAAGCGAATCAGAGAACCTCTTGCGTGGGCATGCGTTGTGGAGCCAGCCAGTGTAGGAGCCTCATCTGAGAAACCCGAGCTAGGTGTTTGTGCGTGACTATTAGAACCACCAGGAAAGTCACTGGTTGCACTTACGAGCTCTGAACGTTCTGCTCTTGGATATGCGAGGCCAACTCGCAGGTCTGACGCCTCTAGCACGTCGCTCGTCTGTGAGGGCTTCACGCCACCAAGAGCGAGCATACAAGATGAGGACACCAATGAGAGCGAGGAAAGCTACCAGTGTTGTGGGGTCGATAGTGGTGGGCATGATAAGTGCAGCAATTGCCTGCCCAATGCTAGCTTATATCCTCTCTCCCGTGAAAGACCATTGAACTTGTCAGTGTGCACCATGCAGTTGAACAGAACTACAAAGCAACTTACCTCGCATTCCGAGAAGCAAAGATCATTTATTGTACAACACTGAATAACAGTGGTGCACGTCAATAACATATGCTACACGTGTCTTGAGGACGGTGCTTACTCTGGCGCAGCCGTTTTGAGATGAGGACAGAGCAAGCAGCGATGGAGAGGGTTGGCAAGGCTCGAGAGGGAAAGAGTTGATACAGCTGTTTGCAGAAGGATTGCCGCTCGAACTTCGATGACGCGAACGCGCAATCGACGCGACAAATTCAGAAAATTCAAGAAAGTCCATAAATTCACTAGTACTGTGTCCTCCGTTGCAGACCCATCTATGTACTGGCATAAATTTAACTATGTGAGAATAGAACGATGGAACCTGTATGCACAATTTTGAAGCGAACAGACGATGTCTAGAACTTGAAGAGGTGCGGAAGATCGTAGTCTCCCCTAGGCAGACAATGAAGACCTATCGACAAGAGGGATGGACGGTCCTACATAGGAGGATTGCGCAGCCTGCTCTCAAGTGCTGGCAGTGCGCCGCGCGAGTGCATCTCTCTTGAGCTCTCTTGTCCCCTCCTGCACATATATCGGTGGCTCTTTTGCTCAGCCTGTGTTGCGCCATATGGAAGAATTAATGTTGGTGATCTCAACGAGCAAGCAGAGGTTTCTGCCTCTGTAGAGAGGGATCTCTCTCACCCTCAACCCTCTCGGCTGATAGCTTTTACAGCCTGTTTTTCCCAGCTACCTTGCACGCCCGTGGCTGACGCCTGGACTCAGGCAAACAACCCGTGCTTGTAGTGCCCGCTTCCATGGGCTGAACGAGCAGTGGACGATTTGCCAGACGTTCACTCATGAATTGCAGCACTGGGTGGTTGAATATACGATAGCTTCTAAACATCTGTACATATGGGGAGATCCTAATCCAGCTCATGTCCAACACCAAGGACATCATCTGTGGATCCACCCGCCAACACATGCAACCTCATCAGGAAGTCGGAGTCAAAACTGCCAAGGGACGACACGTTGCTGAGAGACTCAGATAAGTCCAGATCGTCTGTCGCACAGGTCGAGGGGTTGCTGGTATTGTCCTCCCATTCGCTGTCTCCGGGTTCGGGCATGTTGCCTTCGTGAGAGCAAGTGGGCTGCACTTCACCTTGTAGGTATGTGCCAACGATACAGGGGACCGTGGCGAGGTCAAGCTTGCCGAGATCCTCGAGGGTCGGCCCAGCACCATCCGGGTTTCTACCATTCAAGACCATGTCACAGGTCTCCTGGAAATGGTTGAGCGACGACATGTTGGGGAAGAACAACACAAGTCCGCCACCATCTTGGGCCCGATAGGTAACCACGGTGGATGACTGAGTTTTTGTGATATGTTATTGAATTGGTGTGAGAAGTTGAGAATGTAGATGTACCCATTGCTTGTGAGTGGTTGTCATTGCCCAGAAGTTGGCGAAATTGAAGACCAACAGGTCATGTACATCGGCACCGTTGGCGACGATATAGACTAAGACTCGGACCTTTCAGGAGAGCACTGAAAGAGTGAGTCTTTATGTGCACACCTTGACTGCCTGTATGTTTGAGGAGAGACAACATGGCTCCCGAGCATGCATACTCCTCACTGGGCTTGCGCCCCCATGCAAAGACCTTCATACCACCCGCTGTGAAGCTGCAACAAAGACCGAGGTCAGCAGAAATCAAGGCAAGGGTCTTGCTAGAAAGACTGACATGATATCCCAGGTTGACAGCATACTAGTCGTGTCGAGCAGCGGCAAGGTGTGTGGCAAGAGATGAGAAAGTAAGTGTCATCCGCCAGTCCGTGTTTACATGTTGAAGGAAGATACTGAACAATGACATTGTCTAAGTTCAAAGCGAGCAAAGGCCACATTGTGTAGGTGTAGACGCCTATAGCCACTGGTGACCGGTGACCTCTGACCAATGCAGTGGCCAGCAGACCTCCAGCGCAAGCTTCGAGTCATGCCTCATAGCCCTGGGTGGGTTTCCTTGCAGATGAACATCATGTCGTGGCACCAAATCGCGGTACGATGCCAATGATAGATACATGTGTATTATCCAGACATATCAATACTGAGCTGAGAACACAGGAAAGCGACGTCAATGCCAGACAGAACACCCAGAGTCACGAAGGTAAACTGGATCATCCATGTAAACAAATGCACTGTACCACGTTGAGGCATATACATACCCAGCAGACCGTCCGACATGACACGTATCTCCGCTTCTTGATGATACCTTCCACACCTGATTGGCTGTTGAGTTAGCTACACAGTATGATTGCACTCGGAACTCACGAGCCATCCATATGATCACTTCGGAGTTGCCATGGACATCGCTCACTCCAGCAGCGAGGAGAAACCGGTCATTTTTGGCGTTGTAATTCTCCTGCATTCTGGGTATGAGGCTCAAGCTCCGTGACAACAGCCACATACATACCGCAATGGCCCGAATGTTGGGATAATCTGCTAAGCTTGTCAGTGTGTGCCTATGTGTCAATGAGCTTCACTCACTCTCGGTGACGAACGTTTGATGAAGGAGTCTGTTGTTAACATTCCAACGATGTGCGACACCCACCGTGCTGCCCCCAAGCAGCGCATGCCCACCGTGGGCGAAGAGGACGGGAACAGTGCATTTCACAGAGTCCGGGTGAGGGAACGACCCAACACAATTTCCGGTGAGCAGGTCATATAGATTAAAGCCAGAACCCATAATCGACAATGCGATGATATTTCCATGTGGGGACATGGAAGACCCGCCACTGCCGATGATCAACTGGTCATGCTGAGTGTCGCAATGTCGACAAAATGTTGGACGTACATGTCAATCATTGGTATGACCCGGATGCACTGCCAATCAGCAGCGTTGTAGACCCTGGAATGGCACTTGTCAATCTCATACAACTACTGAATCACGAAACCATTCACAGGATTCCGTGGTATGCATACGCCACGACAACCACCGAGGCATGAACTCTGGTCTTCGTCCAATGGATGCCTATGACTAATACTTCCTTGTCAGCATTTGTAGAGTCAGTCGGAGGGCCGGGGAGCAGGGCAGACGATGTCCATCTATCTGTATAAATGAACTCGTTAACTTTGGACGCGATGATTGCAGCTAGCATACTTTTCTTGCTTTTCCAAACTTTCACTTCCGGAAGAGCCCCAGAAACCAAATGAGAATCCTTTACTACCATGCACTCTACCGGATAATTGTGCGCCTCAAAGCCGCAGAGTTCGTACATCTTCTGCTAGAGACATGAAGGAGCGTGATCACGTACAACAATCAACTGCTGAACTGACCAAGTCGAATCTCAGTTCAGAGATATGACCAGTTCTTGAACCGCACAGTAACGTATTTGCATGTCCAGGTCGCCATAGTAGAGAGAGCCACGCGCCATTGGTGCCGGAATAGGTATGCAATAGTTTCTGGTCTGAGACACGCCAGATATAAAGCTTGGAATCCTCTATCCCAGCAGTTGCAATATACGCCCCGTCATGATTGAATGAGACAACTGATACACCTCCGTAAAGACCACGTCTGAGCTGAGCTATCTTGTCGTATCGCAAGGCCATCGAGACGGGAGAAGGGGAGGGACAGGTCAAGTTAGGGTATGGTCGGAGACAAAGGGTCTCAGGTGTGGCTTGGTGATGGCATCGGCCGGGAACAAACGGAAGTGGCACCACTGCTAGTAGGATACCGACCTTGCTCCCTTACTACTACTACACTTCCACACAATATCACCATTCAAGCACTTACCACCAATGACGGACGGGAGATGGAGCCAGGATCCATTTGTAGACCGGTTTTCGTACGAAAGTCACCCAAGTAAGTGGCATAACATCGCACCAGTCCTCTAGATATATTGTTGGCTAATAGAACTCATATCAGCTCACAGGGCGCGCTCAGCAAATGCTCTCGACGGCCACTTCTCCGAACGCAAGAGTGCCTCGGATAAGACGAGCATTGCAACAGAAACTCCCCCTCGGTTGGGTGTCGTCCAAGTTCTGACAGCCTTTGGGGTGCTTGCGTGCGTCAGCATCGTTGCCTTCAGCTGCATCTCTACGTCAACCACAAGTTGTTCCACGGTCGAACAAGGCAGCTCCTCTTTCAAGTCAGAGAACCTCCTGTCAGAGTTGCTAGTACCTCCTCCCACCATCCACCGTGCCACTCCGGAGACCCACGCCTACGTCCACCACTTACTCTCCACTGCCCTTCATGATCCCGTCGGCCGCCGTGATTTTGCACTTCATGCAGATGGTGCCAAGGTTCTCACCAAGCTCACTACTCAACCCTCTAGCTCTGGAGAGCGAGCAGTCAATTCCCCCAAAGTGAACGCTCTGGAGAAGGCCTTGAGCGATGATCTGCACATTGGCCAGTGCTGGCTTGTCCAGAACAAGACCTTCCAGCTTGGAATAGCAATGCCAGGATTTGTTCGCCCTACGCATATCACATTGGACCATATCCCGCTCGAGATTGCTGCTGACATAAGGCGTGCTCCTCGCAGTGTCCTCGTGTGGGGCCTTGTCGAAGGAGTCCTCAACCATTCCCTGCACTGGTCACTCACTGCTGATGGGGCTATCTTTCATCACCCCCGTCGGTATGGGCCATTGCTGTCAGGCGGCAACTTATATGTCCTCCTTGCTAGCTTCATTTATGACATCTATGCACCCTTTCATGTGCAATCCTTCCCCGTCAACGAAGTGATTGCTGATTCCAGCTTTTACTTCGGCATCGTTGTTTTTGAGATACTGGACAATTGGGGGGCTGAACAGACATGCCTTTATCGTGCTCGCGTCCATGGGACTCCTGAAGTCATGATGTAGAGCGTATCTTTTTGTACCTTCCACACCACTCTCACAAATATTGTTCTTCTGTGCAATTCCTCTCATTGTGTCGCGTGTGGATCACCGTACCACCATCCATATATGGCAGAAGACAAAGCAGGCTGAATGCGCCACTGCCATATCTTCCAGTCCTGATGATCCCGTCTCTCTCCGCTGTTCAACTCTCTTCCTCATTTGATCACTATGAGCCACTCAGCAGGAACATCTTCCGCTCAGTCTGGTGAGCAGCAAGAACTGGGTAAGTATTCACTTTGGGTCAAACCATGACCAACACTGACAGGACCTCATAAAGTGTTCATAGGTCCATACCAGACTGAGTCTACCTTACGAAAGCGCAAAAACCAACCACATCAAATATTGAATGGCAAAAACCGCAAGGTGTTCCCTTCAGTAAGTTTTAGTTACCTGCTGTCCGCCACGGGCTCAAACAAACTCGGCTCAGGACACTGCAAAACCGCTGAAGGCGACCCCTCACTATAAGGTCCGTTAAATCATGATTTGCATGCATGTTGGATGATAGCATAATGCGTTGATAGAACGCAATAAGGAAGGATTTGGACAGGGAAGAGCCTGCCAAGGTAAGATTTATCTTAGCTAATTTTTTTTTTGCTGACTTGACTTGGACAACTCCAAGGACAATGCAGCAACGGAGCAGACATGCCCTACGAAAGCTCGAAGAGTAAATAGACAGGCATTACAGATGCCTCTCCACTTTGGACACGCTGCACCTATGTTCGCTGGATACAGCTTTGGGGAAAACCTGTCGTCATTGGGTCCGCCATTACCCGCTCGGGCATGCGCGCCAGGGGAGATACCCACCCACTCACTTCAATTTCCCCTCCGCAACCGTGTCTGCACCCCAAAGAGACATCGGCGCGCAGGCAGGCCCTGCAGCGCTGAACTTCCCTCCGCCAGTCCTGGCACTCGCTCAGCAAAACGTCACGCAAGCTGCACTCACTCAACACAACGCCACACAGGCTGCCTTCCCTCCACCCGCAGTCACTCAACACAACACCGCACATGCTCCTTTTCGTCCACCTGCGCCTGCTCAGTACAACGTTCTGCAAGCCCCCTTTTTCCTACCTGCGCGCACTCAACAAAATCTCGCGCAAACTGCCTCTCCTCCTCCTGCACCCACCCAACACAACGCCGCACACACACCTTCTCCTCCGCCTGCGCCTGCTCAGTACAACGTTCTGCGAGCTCCCTTTTTTCCACCTGCGCCCACTCAACACAACGCCACACAGAAGCCCCCTTTTTCCTACCTGCGCGCACTCAACAAAATCTCGCGCAAACTGCCTCTCCTCCTCCTGCACCCACCCAACACAACGCCGCACACACACCTTCTCCTCCGCCTGCGCCTGCTCAGTACAACGTTCTGCGAGCTCCCTTTTTTCCACCTGCGCCCACTCAACACAACGCCACACAGGCTGCCTTACCTCCACCCGCAGTCACTCAACATAACACTGCACACACACCTTCTCCTCTGCTTGTGCCTACTCAACAAGATCTCACGCAAGCTGCCTCCCCTCCTCCCGCACTCACTCATCATAACACCGCACAGGCTCCTCCACTCGTGACCGCGCAGCACAATGCTGGACAGCCTCCCTTTCCTCCACCCACACCCGCTCAGGAGGCTGCCTTCTTGCTTGCTTCTGCTCAGCACAACCTGGCGTCTGCCTCTCTCGCAGAGTCCCGAGCGCAGGCCTCTGTGACTCCTTCAGTTGGTCTTCTCCTCCTTTTGCATGACCTGTATAACCAGGAACACAAAATCTCTTTGGTGAGTTCGACTGTTCCCACCTTGCATGAGCATACACTTATATTGCCTCAGTCTGAGGAGGGAACGCGGAACCTATGGCGTGCATTGGATGAGTCTCAGCGCACCGGGGTAATGGAGTATTATGGCCGCCAGGTCGCGCAAGCGCATATACAAGCGAGCGACGCTGCATTCAGCAAGGTCAGGACTGAATTGATCACAGCCGAAGGTCAAGTTATCGGACGGTCAGGAAGTAGCACGTCGATCTTGTCTACATCAACCTCGCATACTGTCCAACCAGCGCAATCACCCAACAGTTACACGCAACCCATCAATCAGCATGCACAGGTTCTTACCGAGAACGAGCACCCAGTCACCCTCCACAGCCTATTGCTGCACCATGGGCTTGATGGGTCGCAAGCTACCCAGTCCCCGCACTTGAGTGTGGATGTGGTACCGACTGAGACAAATGTAAGCTTTGAGGAATTGGATAATATGCTACCGGATTTCATGGACCAGGTGAGGGCCCATTTTCTTTGGAGGGACGCTGTCATGTTGATGGGCATGTGCAGGATAATTCGTCGAACGAGGTTACTGCGCGCTCGCTCTCTTCATCTCTCTCCCAGGAAAGTAGGAGAACAAGTCGTTTGCGCAACAAGGGCAAGGTGCGATTCGCTTGTGCATTCGTGACAGCCTCCTGAACGCTCTTTAGGCACGAGCGACAGCCAGCATGGATCAAGACGGGAGCGATCCTGATGTTGAGGAGGGAGAGGATGATGCGAGAACACCTCGCGGGCCAAGTCCTTTGTCGACGTCATGGGCACAGGTTCGTTCGCGCCATGTCTGAACTTCAATTGACATAGCAGCTCGCAGCAATTTGGGGGCATTCCACACAATCCTGAGATTCTCGTGTTGGTTGTGAACAAGCTTGATAAAGTCGCCCAGACACTGTGTGACCAGGGAACCTATCTACAGGAACAAATCCAGCGCACAAACGAGGTCCAGTGAGTGTGGAGCTATGCTAAGTATGCAGATGAACACTTACAATACATGCAGACAGGCGATGCTAGAAGAGCTTCGAACGATGCGGCAAGCTGGATTCAAGGATTCTGCCACGCAGCAGGAGCACAACAAGCCCACAAAGGCCGCTCCCAGAACCCGTGCGGCAACGCGAAAAGTTGAAGAGAGGGTTGCAAAGGCGCGTGGTCTGGAGGTAGTCTGGACATCGTCACAGGTCATGGACGATCACCGTACTCTTCTGAAGGTGTATTGGGATATACATTGAGGTGCACGTATCAAAATATGCTGACATGCTGCTATCATAGGCGCGCATGCATCGTCACATCCAGGGGTTGCTGAAGATCAATGACAATACCGAGCTGGCTTTACGATACCCGACACTTACAGAGGAGCAAGCACAGGCTTATTGTGCGGGCGACCGAATTGCATTCAAGTGCACCCCCGAGTCTTTCTACGTCGATTTCATCCGAGGTTGGAAAAAATTTGCACTAAACAAGGAGGCGCAGCACGTCATCATATCAACATTTCAGCGGAAGGCGGAGGGCAACACGTTCGCGAGCAATCCTCCACCTGCTGAGCTGCTGAGTACCGAATGCCTCGCGAAGGTGGTGGAAGCATACATGAAAACTCTGTGGCAGTCATACCGGAATGCACTGAACCCGCCGTCAAAGGAGAAGGCTGATGAAATCAAGCGTCGGGCCGCCCAGAATTCCCGGATGAAAACAGTAAGTCCCCAGGGCACGCAGATCAACCTCGGATCAATCCACTGAACTGAGGCACCTCCTTCAGCTCTTCCAGTCTCGTTTATACGTCTGCGCTCACTTGGGATGCTCCAAGCACAAGCGTCTACTTTCCCGGCTGGCTGCTTGCCATATGAGCGGCGATGAGACCGACGGAGAGCAAGTTGAACATCCACCGGTCTATCGCATCATTATCGCCGGATGGCAAAGTCTGGAGCTACACGCGTGTCTTTGGCACTTGGACAGCAAGTACGTGTCCTACTGGTGCGACCCACCCAAGAAAAGACGTACTAGCGGAAATCCTGTGCGGCAACGTGTCGTTCGGGAGAACAGTCGAAGTGCCTCTGGAGTAGCCCCGAATGGGCTCTGGCAAAACTGTTATCACCCGGAATGGCTCGAGAAACTTGAGCCATGGGAGATCGAGCTTTTGGAGATCGACGAGGAATTGTACAATTTCACATTCGACGAGGATCAACCTGCCAAACAGGGTTTGAACGCCCCTTCAAGCCTTGAACAGGTCGCGGCTGGTCCGAGCACATAAACTACTTATTCCAGGTGCAAAAAGACCAGTTGACTATGATCCGAGTGGACGGACTGATTTAATGTGAGGCGGCCGTTATGGTGAATTGTATGTAGGGTGGGCGTGGTAGGTATTCTAGCAAGATCCAGGGTTGTGCGGCGCGAGGGGATAGTTTTGCAGTTTTGGGTTGCGCCGAGTGACGTCGTGGGGAAGTCGTCTGTGGTTGAAGGGCGGGGTGTAAGGCGGCACAGTTAGATCTAATAGAGGGGAAGGGTATCGAATGGAGCGGTGTGGTTGTGGTGCGGCAAGACGGTCAATTGGCGTGGCGCGCGGTGCAGCGCCATCTCGAGTGATGTCGGCTGGTGAGGTCTACCATCTTAGATCTTAGGGATGGGCCTGGTGATGG
The DNA here is from genome assembly GCA_000743315.1 of Lignosus rhinocerotis TM02. Classification (NCBI taxonomy): domain Eukaryota; kingdom Fungi; phylum Basidiomycota; class Agaricomycetes; order Polyporales; family Polyporaceae; genus Lignosus; species Lignosus rhinocerus. The sequence continues at coordinate 23,112 of KN050230.1, forward strand.
ATGGTGCAGCCTGTGTCTGGCGGTGTCGCGGCAGAATATTAATGGCGTCATCTTGAATGATGCGGCGCGGCGTGACTGGAGTCGAGTAATACATAATATGATTAGGTGAGGCGCCACCCAGTTGATAAACTTCCGATCTCAGATATCCAAATGTATCCTATTTTTTTTTGATATGAGCTGCTAGAGTAGTTTACCTGGGAGCACAGGCTAATACTGGTCACACAGGGGATTCAACGGGAAAGCTTTCAGACGAAAATATTGGGAGGTCAAAGTTAACATACAAACGGGACAAGCCCCTTCTATCAGACGAGCCGAAATTTTAGCCCTTGATTGACCCTATGTCCCCTTATCACACCTGCTAATACGTGTCTCTTAGCGGGCTTATGATGGTCGCCGA